>JACDOX010000074.1:1501967-1602291 GCA_014549065.1 Cardinalis cardinalis
AAAAAAGAAGGAAAAAAGAAGGAAAAAAGAAGGAAAAAAGAAGGAAAAAAGAAGAAAAAAAGAAGAAAAAAAGAAGAAAAAAAAAATTTAAAAAAAAAAGAAGGGCAGACTTAGGTGCCTCTTGCACCCAGGCCTCTGTCTGACTGCAGCCCCTTGGTCTCCAAGTGTAGTGGGAGACCCACAGGATCTGCAATACATGGTGGGCCTCTGTGCCACACAGAGCAGAGGGGCTGCTGTAGTCAGGATCCCTCTGGGAAGCCCAGGGAGGGGAACCTTTGCCTGTGCATTACAGTCACAGGTACAAAGCCATTCTGCCATTCTCTCTCACAGCAGCAAAGCCATTCTGCGAATGCTGATCTTGTTTTCTCACACCCTGCCTCTCCATCACACTGACAAAGGCTTGCCAAGAACTCTGTGTTTGCTGAAATGAACCAAGACCTCAGAAAACTTCCCACCAGCCACACAATACCAGAGGACCAAAGTGACCCCTCTCAAAGAGGCCTTCAGCATTCTGAGAAATGCACAGTTCTGCCACATCTTTTGAACAAGTTTTTTCCAAGAGGTGTGCAGAGGAAGGAGGGGCAGGTACTAATGGGGCTAGCTCTGTGCTTGAAGAGATGGAAWTAAAGAGTGAAAGCCAAATTACATCTCAGTGCCATGTATTAACACAATATATTCAAAAGCTCTAAGGTTTTACCAATAGAAAAAACCAAACAAATGTACTTGTAGCAATACAGACTTGTATTGTCACATTACCACAGCTTCTTTCCAACCAAGAAAAAAGCATCATAGCAAGTCAGTGCAGAAGAAAGCTTTTGGGTTTGGTTTTGGGTTTTTTTGTAAGTAATCCTGTCTTGCAAACAAACAAAAAAAGGAGATTGGCTGGATTTGTRGGAGAGTAACATTGGGGAACCCAGAGCTACACACTGCACCTGAAAGTCACTCTCTCTGTGCTTTTCTTTCCTCCTCTTCTTCAACTGCTGTCAGGCCCTATAGACAGCATCTTCATACAAATATTAATGTATCATTAATACAAATATTTATTCTACATATTGAGCTAGAACCTAGGAGTCCTCCATCACAGGCAGTGTTCTCACTGGGATTGGTGCTGTGGAAATGTGGAAGCACAAACTAGTTCCTGATCACACTRGAGGTAACAGCTATCCAACGTGGAAAGCTCTATAGGACCACCCAGTCCCTATGGAGCAGAGCCAGAAATAACCTGTATTCTTTCTCTCTAGTCCATGAGATCCACAGGCAGAGCACACAGGTCCAGCYAGCAGAGTTGCTTTTCTGGCCACGCCACGTCTCTCTGAGGTTTGGTCCACTGTCCAAAGTGCTTCTACTCTCTTTTTTAATTGAGAAAAATGCAGAGAGCGCCTCAGGCTCCGTTTGTACCAACCTGCAAAGCAATTCAGTTACAGTTTAACTTGTCCTTGAAAATGAGGTCAAGAGGTGAAGCCTACAAGTCAAGGAGAAGTCCTCCAGCAAGCATAGAGTTATTGGGTGCACCACATTAAATCAGCTCTGCCATCTCTAAGAACAGCCTTATGATTCATCACGTGCACAAGCCTTTGCAATCTGCTGGAGACAGCTATTGTCCCTGGGAATGCCAGCTGAATTGGGTAAGAATGTGATGACTTCATTGTATTCATTAGGGGCTTTCTCCTACCAGATGTGGTACTGGGCAGCACAAATTTTGACCCAAAAGAAGCCAAACTGGTACATCAAAGCTTGCAGGGATCTGTATGCCCTCAATCCAAAGGCATCACTTGTTTTCATTCTGCCAGGGCTTTTGGAACTCTAAAAATCTCYTAAGGCATGCAAAATACAACTTTACAGACTGTGACGTCCCTCTCTCTATTCTCTACAAGCAGGGAAAGCCCTGTTTCCTCTCACAAGCCTCAGAACATGTCATTCATGCCGAAAAGCACAGAAGACCTCAGAGAGTTTAGGCAGAGAGGCACCTGCTGTCGGCTTGTGGAAGGGGAAAGGCACCATGAGTGACATTTGCTAAAGCAGGGCACTGTCCAGAGAAAAGCACAGTACCCMCGACCCTGCAAGAGACCTGGGCACAAGTGAGGCAAGCAGATGTGGTGATGGTACTTCCACAGGGCTCTATCCAGCAAGGGACATGTGCTGTCCTTGTTCAGCTGACAAGGGGACGTCAAAAATGCTGAAGCTGTGAGTCGGGGCTTCATCTTTTATCTGATCTCACACTTCTGTCACATCACTCAGCATCTTAGCACAATCTCAAGCTTTTCTTGGTAAACATTTCCACAGAGCAGCACTGGTATGTGCTAACTCTTTCCATTTGCCCTTTGTATTTCTCAGGGCTGCAGGCGATTTCCCATTCAGCGATGCTGAGGAGGCTCCCCTGAGGATATCACCAAGCAGAGCCTGTTTCTCTCTCCCTTTCCCTCTGGTGATGGCTCTGCCCTGCCCTTCCCGTCCCTCAGCCCAGTTAGACAACTCAGTCAGTCTCCAGTCAGCCTCCCTTGCCCCTGCAAATTACCTTCCAGCATTTACCACTGCACAACAAAAGTGCATTTCTCCAGAAAAACTCTGCCTGACCCACACCTGCCCATGAATCCTTCTCAGAACCCATCTTCCAAGTTGGGTGGAGGTATTTCAGTAGGCTTACAATGTTCATGTGGCCTTCACCCACAGGACTGCTGAATGAGCTGACAATCCTTTGTATTTTCTGGGATCCATGGAAAAAATGGGGATTTGACAATTATATCTGGATTTTTTACAAGATAATTCTGCATCTTTGAAGAACTATTGAGCTTGGGAATTAGCTGTCAATCTAAATAACATTTAACTGGAAGATTTCTCTCTCCACCCATCTCCAAACATCTGGGCAGATCTTCAGCTGATGTAAATCTGTGTAGCTGTGCTCAGTTACTCCAGCTGAGAACCTGGCACGTCTTACAGTTCTTCCAATATTAAAAACACATTCTCTTTTTATGTAAGCACAAATTTTTATGTGATGTTCTCTGCACAATTTTGCGCTTTTTTTGGTGCAGATTAGTGTCCCCCAAAGAGATGGGTAAGTAAAATGGTTGCAGCACTCAAGCTTTATTCAGTCCCTGGGTTCTCTGTTTCTTCTGATTCTTGTTTGCATCACTGTTTTAATGATGAGAAGGGTACATGAAAAAATCCATGTATGGGAAAGGAACTGATGAAAGACCAAAAGCTGTTTACAGATGAAATGCAAAGTACTTAGTGGAGTTAATACCAACAGAGCCAAATAAGGCCAGTTGAGTTAAATGGGGGCCACTCTTGAGTTGAGAACCAGATTTTGTACATTTCTAAATCTTGTGTGCCAGGTCACTGCACTGGAATATATCCACAACCATTGAGATAATGGTTATATGCTCATTTACATCAGAGGATGAACTGACCACTTATCTATATATGGAAATGTATTCATCTCCCTGAGACTGCCCCACAAATTTATCTTTAGACTTAGGTCACATTAAATTGAATTTAAAAGCTCTGTGTCACTGTAATACCTGAGTTGCTCAAAGGATAAAATCCAAGCTCTAATAGCCTTTTGCAGCATCCCTGCCCTGTAGTCAAGCAGGGCATGACTGCAGTTCACTGCTTTTTGCAGTATTTGATGGCCATCCCTTGAATACAAGGGGCAGACTTGTTTGATGACTTCTGAATCTCGACTGAAGTACATCACTGTTTTTCACAATGGTTGCTGAAACAGCTGCATGTTAACTACTACATAAATCTCCTATTTCCCCCAAACACAGACAGTTTGGAATCTTCTTCTGTGTGACTATAGAGGTTTTTCCTTCCCATCAGTCACACTAGATAAGTTATTAAAAACAGTGCTTTTAATAAATCCCAGAAAGCCATGCATTTCCTGTACAWGCCTGGCTAGCAAAAAAGGCTCCTTTCCAGCAGTGCAACATGCAAACCTTCCATCATCTGCCAGGAAAACCATACCTGTACTCGAAGCATCAGAAGTGAGACGACTAAAAGAAGGACCTGTGCATATTTCCTTTACCAACCAGCCTCCAGCTGCTTCAGAAAATTTACTAGGAATGAGATTTCTACRCATTTTAAAGCCCACAGGATTCCTCTGTCAGCATTAGAAAATAATCTTATTGCAAAACCCCCTCTCCATCTTGTCTTGTCTGCCTACAGAATGAGCTGGCTCAGAGACGTGGTTTACTTGGTTTGTCACAACATCTGGAAGTCATAGTGACACATCCAAGCAAGTGAGAGCTGGAGACCAGCAAGCCATGGACAGAATGAACGTGTCTGGCAGACCCTCTCCCAGACACCACAGAGCCATGAGGGGAGATAAAGGGAGCCCAACAGGGAAATGCAGGTGCAGGAAAAGGGTAGTGCAGGTACACTCATCTTCATCATGTCAGAGGTCCTGACTTCAGTTTGTGTTCAGAAGGAGGGATGAAAGYTCACCCTGATCAATATGTACATTTCTGTGCAGGAGGTTAAGGGAGATACAGAGAAATGCTGTCAGGAACAATTAGAGAGGTARTAACTCCTAAGCTTCATTTTTAACTCAATTGATAAGTTAAAGAATGGATCTCTCTGTTGGCAGACTTTACTACCCTAGTAGTCATGGCTGCTGTGAAATTACTGGGGACAGCATCACACCTTGCAAGTGAAGCTCTGTTTGTACATGGCATTTCTTACAGAAAGGCTACCAACTGTCAGAATTTCTATATTTTCATAGTGCCTCTTTTCCCAGCTCGGCATCACACCATGTGAGATGCTCCAACTTAAGCATCATCACAAGGCATCACAGCACCAGCATGAACTGCAGTTCTCACATGATTTTATCTATATTACATCTTTTAGGTCATCTTTTTGCTTTGCCTWACCACCAACACTGCAACCCTGTTGTGGGAGGCTACTGCATTTGTCAGGGCTGATTTGTCCTTAGTGAAGCCACGTTGGCTGTCACTGATCACCTGCTTAGTTTCCACCTGCCTTTGCCTGGTTTCCTGGTGGATCTGCTCTATGATCTTGCCAGGAACAGAGGTGAAGCTCACTGGCCTGTAGTTTCTTGAGTYTTCCTTTTTTAATTTTTAAAAAAATGGRGGTTAWATTTCCCCTTTTCCAGTCAGTGGGAACTTCACCAAACKGCCATGACATCTCAAATAAGATGGACAGTGACTTAACCACTTCATCCACCAATTCCTTAGAAAATGCAGATGTATCTAATCCGGTCCCAGGAACTTGTTCACCTTAGGTCACTAGAGTGAGGCATTAGATTGATTTTAGGGCATTTGTCTTCTGGCTAAATGTAGTTTTGGGTTCAAGTTATTTATCAACAGCTTTTAGGGTACTGGAGGCAAAATTTTCCTCAAGTGATCACATGCAAATTTGGGATAAAGGACCAGATCCTGCCCCTGAAATGCCGTCTCTGAATTAGACTAGAGAGCAGCATTTGGGTGGGGGAACAGCCATCCCCTGTGCAGAATTTCCTTGGGAAATACACATTAAAGTGACTGATTTACAGGGCATAGGTATTTCTCTATACAGCTGWGATCACAGAAAAGCAAAGTACCTCATTTGTATAAGTCTTAAGAAAGCTTATTACTGTTTATAAAGAGTCCACATCAGCTCCTAAAAGCTAGACAGGCAGCCTGTCTGCAGTGCAGACAAGCATCACTACCCATCTGTATGTCTGCTGATCCTGTATTTTGCCAAGACTACTATGTTCTGGTAGGGAATAATTTTAATTTTTCATRCCCAGAGGAAGCAAGGAGCTGTTGTAAAGGCAAATCTGGGCTCAATTTAAGCATATGGCCCAAATTGCAAACTGTAGAAATTTTAAGGGCATGGCAGTTACCCATGTCTAGTTATTGCACTGAATTGTATTTAGGTTGCATTTTAGGAGCCCACCTGAAATTGAAGRAGTCCAAGAAACTCAGCCCATATACTAAAATAGTCAAAGAGCAAGTACTGCATAAATTCTTTTGGTCAAATGGGCAACAGACTGATCTTGATTTGACCCAAATTGTKGTAGAGCTTTGCTGCAAACACTGTAGTTTGCAACATGGAAACRCCATGCAGGTATTTAATTTGTTTTTACCCTTGGCTGTTATCAYCCCTCTGGAGCTGGCTCAGGCAGAACCAGGTCAGTTGGTTCCAGTCTAACCTATCACAGGGAGAGGAAGAAGGAGGGACCACTTATTTGCACTGCTAAGCAAAGCCAGTCTTTCTATCACCATCTGCCCTGCTCTTTGGCTAGATTACTTTTTTTTTTTTTAAAAAAAAAAGCATAGCTAGAAAGAAAAAAAAATACGTACTCCACCAGCCTGCCTCCTCTACATAGCTGCCCTAATCAAAGGTTACAAATGAACTCGGGCCAATGAGATGGAAATAGAGAATAAACATGCAGAAGCATCTGAGATTTACTACTCAGATAGGACTATTTTCCATAGGATTTGACTAAGAATTCCTGGCAGAGGAATGGAAGGCAAATCTGTCCTTTGAATGGAATGGGGATTTTCAGGTCTTTCTTTCTCTGGCTAAGTGCAGGCATGTGCAGCTTTCTGTGGATTTGAGCAGATGTAAATACCATATTCAGCAGTAAAAGGTTCAACATAAGCTTGCTGCTTTCAGAGGTTCTGAGATTTAAACAAAGCCCATAAAGGCAGCAGGGGCCTTCCTTGACTCAAATGCCTGGTCCCAAAGCCTAGGGAAGCAGCATGTCRCCTGAGTATGGATGATCTCCTCATCCCGAGTATGAGAGTTTTCACTGAAATTCACTATGAAGTTYGCAAGAAATGTTGCAATAATTAGGGGCAAAAGGTGCAAACTTCCTTTGCTGCCCTTCATTTCAGCTAAACCACTTCAGACCTGAGCAAATTCCAGTTCTGCAGCTCAAATCCTCAGGAGATCTCTCTCAGCAGTCACAGACACTTGTATGTAGCTCCCAGTATAAGGCAAACCTATTTTTATGCAAGAACAGTTGTCATTAAAGCAGTAAGTCTTTCCCAGTCTGGGAACACCATACATCCCTAATTGGCATGTCACACAGACAGGACATCCTTAATTAAGCCCCTCCAGGCACCAGGGTGGGATTTCTGCAAGGTGTTCTAAGAGACRTGGATGTACCCATCTTCCCCAGGCAGTGGGTACCTCCAAAAACCCTGCCTGGCACAGACTGAGCTCATTGCCACACACCTTCAAAGAGGAGAGGCAGCCTTTAACTYAGCCAGCCACATGAAAGATTTCCTTGGAGCACAAGAGACCAAGTCCTCAACTGGTATTGACTGGTACTAATGGTATTGACTGTGGAGATCCATTAACACCATCCATTTATCTCACCAAGTTCAGTGTATTCCATGGGACTGCATCATGCTTGGCAAAATCCCCCTGTTCTRTATGGGCTCTCAACCAGCACAACCCATATTGGATGGAGGAGATTTCCAGCCAGAGCACTGTTAGGAGTTTGGGATTTGGAGGTGGCTCAGCAGGTGAAACATCCCACATGACCTCAGTTCACAGCAGTGGTCAAAAGCAGAGCTGTGCATGCTGGATGTGCCTGAGAAAATCCAGAACAAACAGCAAACAAGCCAGACCTTGCTGAGCTCAGCAAAGGGAGGCTGTGGCTCAGCCTTTCACAGTGCACTCACTATGGGGCCATCTTGGTGCATCAAAAAAGGCTGAGAGGGAGAAACTTCTTGAATGCTTTTGACTGGTCCATGAGAAATCTTCCACTTGTTACCCTCTTCCCTCAACATATCTAAATTCTTAATATGATTGATCCTATCAAATTGCTCAATGGGGTAAAGGTAGGTAAAGAAACCTCCTATTTTCATGGCACAGTTGTATCACAGATTCACAATGTCATATTGAAAGCATTCAACATCCTAATTCTTATTAGTGCACCCAGATTTCTACCTAGGAACCTAAATATCATTGTGAAATTTCATCCAAATTGACTACTTATTTTCAGACTTGCTGAGTCAAACATGGAACTAAATAGCCCTTTGAGCCTACTTTTAGATGGCTTATCCCTCAACCAGGATGGATCCATCTAGCTCCAGTGCGTCATGCAGGGAAAAACTCTGGCAGAAAATCTCGTACTCCCACATCTGGATTCCTGCACAAGGAAAAGTCCTCACCTGCAGAAAGATTAATCTGGTTTTTCCTGGAGGTATGTTTCCATCCATGAGCCATGCAAACTGAGCTGAAGAAGCAGCTGCTGCACCTSCCATGCCCATCTACCACCCTAAGCACGCAAGTCCATCTCTTGCTCCTGGCRTTTTGCATCAAGCAAAGGTGAGGACAGAGGCAGAATTCTGCTTTTACCCCACCTCTGCACACACACARCAAACTCCATGAATGCCATGAGCACCCAGTCTCCTCCCCTCTCCACCATATTTTGACAGAATTTTGGGMACTGTTTAAATGCAAGACAACTACTTGAACTTAATACCAACAAACAYGACCAAGGATTGTTTAACACTAGCATGGACATGGACACCTACAACAAACAYCCATCTTCACTAATCGTTTGGACATCCAAATTCTCTTCAGGTCTGTGTCCTCAGAGACATCCCTGTGTTGCTCTGGAGTGTGTTTACACTGAAGGTAGGAGCTTTTGTCCTTATCAGTGTGCTGACTTCTTGTGGCCTTGCTTTTTTGCAATTTTTTGTTTGTAACAGAAATTCAACATTCACGGGCATTATGAAAACAAGAGTGAGTGAAAACAATGATCCAAGAACACTACAGTTACAAGCTGCTATAAGGAAGCAATGACCTGAAAAATCTCTTTCAATTTTAGTGTAAATATTTAAATTTGCATGAGTAGTAAGTCTTCATATACTACATGCAGCAACATTTTTGGGTGAAACTAGAGCAGGAAGAATACGGCCACAGACTCCTGAGGAATCTACAACACCTATCCCATGTTTACCCCAAAATATTTTTCTATCCATAATGCCTACTTTCTACTAAGATTGCAAGCTTTTGGATAGACTGAGATCAACCTTTTGTTCCACTATAATATTTTCTTTGCTGTCAGCCCAGCAGCTCTTTCTGCATGATTATGAATCCTGACAGAAGGAAAAAAAACCTTCARTGTATGTCAAAGTATCTAATAAAGGAAGTCAGTGTCACAGCTCCTGGTTGACAGAGGGGGAAGTCTGAGAAGGAGAGGTCCTGCCTGTCCTGGTTTGAGAGAGCAGGCTTRAGCAGCACAGGCTTCCACCTGCTCTTCTGTTTAGCTCTAGAAAACCCAGCTGGCTTTGCCTGGGGGCACAATGAGCTGCTGTGTGTGCCTGAGTGGGTGAGGTCGTGCCTGCCCTGGATGATGCCTCAGGCACAGGTCACTGGCTGCTTGTACAGCAAATGAGAATGGCCTGGAGGCACACATTGCCAAGCAGAGAGCTCAGACACCCCACAGACCGCTCCTCAGAGCTGGGAGAGRGACTTCAGGTTCCAGGTCCTGCTCTGCCTATATCCTTCAGTTTTCCAGTCAATAGGCATTTGAAATGTCTCCCAGCTAATTTAGAGAAGTTTTCTTTTCAAGGTACTGACATCCAGCCTGAGGATAATGGCTCTTTAGCAGCAAAGAGATGGTCAGAGCATCCAGCACATGCAATAGTGGCATTGTTATCAATACCCTGAGTGCCATACTGAGTGCAAAGCAGGGGATGGGTGCTAGGAGAGCAAGGATAATTTGCAGCAGGTCTCTAGTTCTCTGTAAAGCCAACCCTCAAGTTATGTGTACTCTGGAACAATGGGATTTATAAGAAAACTAGGACTTACCAAAAAGCTTTTTCTTTTCCTTGTTTTGTAAAGATATCATGCCTGACACTGTTGCATGTGCTACAGTACACGAAGGCAAAAAACTGGGCCGTAGTGTAACATGTTCCAAGTGCTTAAAAAGGRCAAAGACATCTGCAAAAGGTAAAGTCTGATGTTTAAACAGCAGAAGTTATCATTTATGTGTTCTGATAGGAATTCTAACATGACAGAGACAGTCAGAGTACTTGTTCCAGCTTCAAGCAATGTTCTTTAAATAAGTGTCTGCTGGATATGCTACAAAGAATTGCTCTAATCATAATGACTGTGGATTTTCTGTGCARACTTTGAAGGCACATAAAAAGTCAGATGTGACCAGACTTCAGTCCCACCTGTGCTAGTGCATAGAACAAAGGCATCAGGGCTACTAAGAAACTAATTCTGTGTCAAAGCAGATATTTCACACCAGTCAGGTCCTGTTTCCTCAGTATAAGGTGCTAGAAATGTGTCTATAATAATTAATGTCAGATGTGGTACAAGACTTTAAAGTTCATTTGGTGTGAACACATTTATTCCTTGTATAGGTCCTCTCCTTGGATGAATCACTCTGAGCAAGAAGTCCTAACCACCCACCCCAAATCAGATAATGCTCTTCACCAGGCTACAGCCACATGCTAGCTCTTTCTCACACTGAATTCATCAAACTGCTAGTGATTCACCCACTACTGTAACTGCTACAAGCCAAGGGTAGAGCTAACTCTGACTCAATTCAATATCCCAGAAAATAAGAGAAGAAAATACCAGGTTGCAAGGACAGTTATCAGGACAATATTCACTTAATTAGAACAAAACTAACTAAGTTTTACTGTAAGAAATTAGYCTTTTTGCTGCTTCACCAGTGTACCCGTCACTATTTCATCCACAAAGATGACAGCTTTTTATATAATTTTCTGTGAATCTCAAAGGATTGGGTTAAACAATCCAAAACTTAAAAAGCTTTTCCAAGCTATTTGACCTTCTGAAGTCTGCAAAGTCTTTTACCAAATACTTAGTCATTTACATTTCCAGCCAAAAGCAGAAGTGTAAAGACTCACTCAGATGAAAAACWAAGGTGGGGAAGGGCATGCCTTGGTCGCTAGAATTGATTACCCTGCTGATTGTAAAGAGCAGCAAAAGTCACCAGCCACCCTTCCTTCTCATGTAACAAAGCTGTGGCTTTTCCAACTGGTTTCTGCCCCAGCTCCTTTTTTTGTAGGACAGTGATGCCTTGCCAAGTCTGACCTAGAACAGAGCTAAAGAATAAAGTAGGGATTTACTAAAAGTCTTCAATGGATACAGCTTGGGCAGTACAAGAGCCCMGCCAGGGCTACACCAAAGATGAACCCAAAATGGTCACAAAAAATGGACAACCAGTCATGAGGTCTCTCACTTTTATAAGTTTGGTCCGTTAGCGTAATGGAGTTAATTGTCCAATTATAGCTTTAGGTTGTGAAGTCCCATCCTTCTTGTTTTTCTCTCTTCAGYCCACATTGTTTATGCTCTTGGGCCTGAAATTTGGATCATTTTTCTTTGGTTCCAAGCTAGAGAAGGAATTGTTTTGTCTATATACTCTGTGAAGAGAGCTCACCATCTCCTAACATGAAGCTCAGAACTACACACTATAGCAGTACAGAATCTGAAAAATATAAAAGCTAAAACCTAAGGCATCAACAGCTCCATCCTTTTTGGAAATTGCTCACAAATTTCTTCAAGGATTCCRTTGGGAGATGAGGTTTTCTAGGCTAAGATTCAACCCAAAAGGTTTTAATTTTAGCCAAATTGATTTGACTGTTTTTGAGTAGTGAAGGAATGGAAGAAAATACTTGTCCCATATGTTCCAGACAGAGGAGCACATTTGCTGAGAAGAAAGAATCGTTGAGGAGACAGAGGGGGAGAGGGGGCAAATATCTCTAAAGGATAAAAATATTCCCAGACACAACAGCCCCATGAGCTCAGCCCTAACCTTGCGTCAAAGAACAGAGCAGCAATGGCATTTGTGTGTACACCAGCTGAGCATCTGGCCCGTAGGAATGGAGAAGAAAGCTTTCCATTAAAATCTTGGATAAGATACATCAGAATCTAAACAACATGGCAAAAGCCTCAYATGTAAAACTCCTTTCCTGTTATTTCTCAAGACCAGAGGACAGTATATTCCAATGCATGGAGAAGACAATCTGCTGCAAGCCTTGCCTGGACATAGAGAGTTTGTGCATAAGACATCCCTGCTCAGACCTTCCACAAGAGTCAGGACCTCCAGGGATGTGGGCTCATGAACTCCAAGGGTTCATTAGTGGCTCTGTGCTCCTGGCAGATCAGCTGCTGAGCCTCTCTGGGTCAGACCAAGCCTCCCATATCTCACCTGTTGCCTCTTGGCTAAAGTGAGGCAATATGAAGCCCAGGAAGAAAATGAAAAAGGGCAGTGGTGAATACAACTCAAAATTAGAGTTGCCCCAATCTTAAGAATTCCAGTATGAGGGAAAGACAAACCTTAGCACTGCCAACTTCTTGTCCTGACCATGGAAGCCCATGGATCTATAACATCTGCTGTGATGCTACCTAAGGCAGAATTCACAAGGCTTGAGGCATGTCCTGCTCATTAGAGTGCCAGGTTTGCACAAGAACCCAGCTGCACAGCATAAAGCCTAGAAATTAAAAAACATGGTTTGTCTCTTAACTTACTCTCAACAGAGCCTCTTAAGTTTGCAGATTCCTGGTGTCATTTGCCAAGTCCAAGTCATTCCAGTTTCCTCAGCTTCCAAGAAGATTCTCATCAAGAAATCAACATGAAGCTGTGGATAAATGAGAACCTGGAGTCATGACCAGCACGCTCATTTTTATTTAGTAATAACATCATTAGTGACTAGCTGTGTCCTCAGTCAAGACTGACAGGTGTTACACAGAAACCTCTGCCTTAAAGAGTTCACAATTTATAAAGAAGAACAGCAAATACAGGAGGAACTAGGCGAGGATATAAACAGAAATATACATAATTCAACCTCAGTTTGCAGTGTGCAAATCTGCAGGTATGCTCACTAGTACCTGTGCATTAACTCCATCTGTGCTGCCACCTTTGGCTGTTGCTAGTCTACTGGTTCTTATACTAGTATTTATTACAGACATAGACCTTGGAGGAAAAAATACCTGGTTTTGTCCTCTGTTTCTTACAGTCTCCTTCAAAGGCCTGCCATTGAGCTCTGCTGGAGCAGGCTCCTCATAAGGACACTGAGGATGCTCATAAGCATTTGATAGGGCACAGGTGAGTGGGGGCACGAGGCAGGTAATGAAGGGGTGAAAGAGCAAACAAGGTTTGAAAGGCAAGACTCTCCCACTTGGTACAGATAGCATTAATAATGAAAAAGAACTGCAGATATCTACAACAACATCATCAATCAGCAGATTTTTCCTAGTGGTGATCCAGTGTTTGTACCTTTAGCAGCAGTAGTCTGTGGGAGGTTAGACGAAAAAAGGAAAGCTTGCAGAAGGCTGAGAAGGAAAAGAAAAATGAGAAAAATATGGGAGAACACTTTCAAAATAATTAAAATATTGGCATAGGTTATATGTGTRTAGCAGAAAAGAGTAATAGAAACAACACAGTAGTCATTTAATAGCCAGAAACATGGCAGTAAACAAATGGGATGGTGTTTTAAATCCCAGCAAAGTTTAACAGTAGCTAGTCCATGATGATGAATAACCCATTTATATTCCATGCCATGGACACCTGGAGACATGAGTGGCTGTAGGAAGATAACACACGTCTATTCAAAAAATTTCTCCAGTGTAACTCCACTAGCATGAAGCCACACGTGCAGACAGCTTACAAAAGCCCTCATGCTGGGGCAGGTTAGCCTGAGTAATACAATCATCCAAACAAAAGGCTTTTTTTACCATCTTGATTTTTACACAGCAACTTTTGCCAGCACAGCTGCACTGGATTTGAACATATCTAACTAATACTGGTCCACAGCCTAGGTAGGTTCTTGGAAGATACACCTGAGGTCCCAACCCTGCAACAGGATTGGCAATGTGACATTCTAAGAAAGATTTCCTGTACTGCAACCTGCTAATTTACCTGCTATTGTCAAATCTCAGTGATTAAAGACATGACTCACACCCCCTAAGAGCAGTATGTTTAGGTTAAACATGATGGGGTTTTGGAAACATGTTAGGTAATAAACATTGGGCTTCTCTTTTAACTGCCTTTTGTTTAGGGTTGTCAGTTCTTCAGGTTAAAACTTTGATTACAGATAAAGGTGATTTTTTTCATCCTGGGAACTGCAGCCAGAGCCAGGTGTGCAGGATTAGCTCATTGTATCCCCAGAGCAGAGCAGCACTGCAGTGTGAACCCATGGCAATACCCACAGCCTGCTCAACAAGCCACCCCTCCAGGTCCTGCCACTGCTGGGGACAGTGGCATGGGCCACACAAGGTAGTGCCCCTGAGTCTGAATGGGGCACAGCTCTCGTTCCCAATCAATTAGAGGAYTCCTGGGCCTGGGTCAATGACTCTAGGGAGGACACTGAGCTTCTTATGTGGCTTTGGCTCCTTATAGGCCCCTATATGAGCTTACTCATGTATCTTTGTCCAAGTTTCCTGTCCCTCAAAGGGGACACTGATCCCACTTGTCTCAACTATTCAGAACAGCTGAGTAGTATGCAAAAGAACTGAGARCTCCACCTGCAAACACAATTCAGTCATGGTTATAAATTCTCTTTCATTTAATTCAACAGTATACCTAATTTTGGCCCAGAATAAGCACACTGACTTGCAGACAAGCACCGAGGCACTGAGGTGTGATGRGCAGCACTTTGCCACTTCCCAAATTTTCAAGCCTTGTGAGACAGAAGTTGTCTCCACATCAAAATCACCTACCCTGAAGAAAAACATGACAGTTCTGTGCCATTACTGCATGTTCTGGGCTGTTGGTTGGTGAGAAAGTCTCTGAGGTTAAACATTAGGAATACAGCAACCAGGAAMAGAAATCAGCATGAAAAGCAAGCCCCGAGCAGGAGAAAAGAAATCATTAATTTGCTGCAGCACTGCAGTAACTGTGACTCTTGAGCATATATCCTCTGAGGACCTCAAAAGCTTCTAGAAGAAACTGGTTACCATGAAGTTTGTGGGTGCAAAGGAAAGAGAAATGGAACCCATAAATGGTTGCACTGACTTGATGGTGGGGCATATTCATCCCCACCCTTCATTTCCTGTGCCGCCAGCATCAAGGATTGTGTTGACCACAGAACTTCTAAGACCAATCCTGATATCCAGCCAAGATGAGGAGAAAATCTTCCCTGGTTTGGATTTCAGGACTTGGCCAGAAGGGAGCAGAAGAGTCCTGCAGAATGCACGCCCTGGGCACGGTGTTGTCCTGCCCAGAGCCCAGCTCTGCTGTCAGCGTCTGGCAGCCAGGCTCCCAGCAGACATCGCAGCTGCAGGATTCAGCAAACTCACCAACACCACCTCACAGCCYAGGAAATTGTAGCTTTGCAGTTCTCTACTTGTGCAAAGTGTATGCCTACAGTCACCCAGTCCCATGAAGACACTAAAAGTTGTCCATTTCCTTTCCCACTGCTCAGGTACCTTCAGTTTCTAAATACCTGTACTCCAGAAGAGTTCAACCCTATATAAAAAGAACATAAACCAAGTCCAGTTTCACATAATTTTAGAAAAGTGGAACTGTATCTRTGCTTATTGCAAGGTCAGGTTAAGACCAAATCTCCCCTTCCCTTCTGACTTGGATATCTTGGTTGCTGTAATAAAATTTCAGTCAAGAATTGAAAAATCAAGTCTTAACTGAGCACCACAAAAAAGATGGCAAGAAGGATCTGTTTCAAATCATTTCTAGTTAGGAACAATATTTCAGAACAGGTTTCACAATAAGACAGAACAGTAAACACAGAAAACCAAGGGTTTGCCTTGTGCAGAAGTGTTTCCTAGAGAGCAGCTCACGAGGCCCTGTCCTGGACACAAGGCTCCAGTTGCTGCCTGGCACACAATTGCAGAAGCAGTCCTGCAGCAAGTTTTACAACTGGTTTCTTGGAAGACCAACATTAGCAAAACATTCAATGTAAATATGCCAGTCTTTAACTGCTTAGAGACCTTACAGCAGACTTTCATCTGACAGCAGCTCCCCATAGAGCATGGCCCAGGTCCCTCTACACCATCACTGAAGAGTCAGTGCCTTACCAAGGACATTTTCAGACTTGTATCAGGGTAAAGGAAGGTCTTGTTTGTCACATCTGGTCCAAATTCAGAGTCACATTCTTTGGGAAGGCTTAGAACCATGGGCTTTCCTCAACGTTCTCCTGTCACCTGTGTTAGTCACAGCAGTGGATGCAGTAGCTGAGAGACTTTGGACACCCAACACAAGCATCCAGGAGCACGTTTGGTCCATCTGCCAGAGAGCACTCTGACCATTCACYTGGATCAAACAGTTCCAGAGGCAGCTCTGAGCTAGCCCAGCTGATTTTGCCCAGTGTGAAGGAAGGCAGAATCGCATCAGTACAGGTAACACTCAAGTCTTGATCGGGCATCTTCAGAAGCATGGCCAGGAACCCCAWGGGCTGAGCAGCGGATCCTGCTTTTCCTTAAATTCAAAGTAGAGTTAGAACACATCACACTGTCCTAGCAGCTGGGCTATGTACACAAAACTGGGTGTTGATGTTTACAAGACCCAGAGCTCATTTCTGTTTATTTCTATGCACAAAGAACAAAACATTTAGCTACTTTTCCATCTAAAATAACTTTGCTCATGTCTTTTTGCCTCAGCCATCCAAGAATGAGGGCTCTGTGCGACCAGAAGAAGGGAAATGCTTGGAAATCCATTTTGTTCAACTGCTGCTGTTCCTTGCTGACATTTAGATCAGACAATGTGAGCACCACCCTCAGTTACACCCAGCTGGGCTCAGTGACTTCACTGGGAAGCCATGGTGCAGCACGGCTGCAAACAGCAGCAAGCCCAGCTAAAGGATTTCTCTGCGCAGCATGATATTGTTTGCTAGATTGATTCCTTGCTCAGTATATTTTGGGTGCAAAATATGTTACCTTAACCTTGCTGCACTGCTCCTGATCCCAGGGGTAATGGTGCAGGGAAGATGAGATGGGAACACAGATTCCCTCTCCCTGGTTCTGCCCCAGGGACAGCTCTCACCTCTGCTCCTCTGTTCTTGTGGCTTTGGCAGGACCTTGCAAGCTAGAGATGAAAGAATAGTCTGAAAAGCTGTCTGCTGTAGCTGCTATCATTCACACCTTCCAAAATATCCACTCTGAYAGTGAATCAGAGAGWGGTGCTTRGGGGGGACATAGTAGACCCCATGAAAAATGAGCAGGGATTCAGACTGCTTCTCTGCTGACCAAGCCATGCTGTTTTAGTGCTTCAAAGACACAAATTTCTGAAATCAATCAGCGTGGCCAAAACACTGACTCAAACCAAGATATGCCCCAGCTGAACAGTAAAATGCAGCATGAGGTGGGGGATGAAGGAGGAAGAGGGGATGATCTCCCCACCAACCACCTCTAGCCAGGAGTGAGCTGGAACTGGCTCGGCATTGCCTAAAAGAGAGCTCTGACACCCAGTGCAAGAGCCCCAAACCCCACATGTTGGGGAAAGAAAACCCCATCTGCACCCCCCTGCAGCCCTCCCCACACACCCTAGCCCAGTGAGCCTCCAGGGATCCTCCCACTGTGATGGGGGTTTGGTTCTTGCTGTGACAACCCAACTCTCCACACACAGGTGYCCAAGTCCTGGCCATGGGTCACCCCCTGTGCCTTGGCTTTGCCCCTTTAGGRCAGGCTCCTTGTGCTGACACATCCAGCCTGGAGCAGCTCCCAGCCAGGACCTTCAGCAAAGCCAGAGCTCCTTAGGAGYAACACTTTTGCTTCCCTTTGTCACTGGAAGCCCTGCTTCCAATCCTGGACAGCCTTGCACTCCCAGCTTCATGCGCACAGGGCAGAGCGCGGCTGAGCGCCAGAGCTCTGTGAGCAATCCAGCCTGCCCTGGCCAACAAGTGTCTCCCCTCGCAAAAATCTAGACATAAATCAAAACTTTAACAGCTAGAACGTCCCAGTTAATGATTAAGCAGGCACAGTTGCACAACTTCCCCTGGAATGTCTCTGTTGATGGCTGCGGTACACTGACAGGCTGGAATGGCAAAAACAGCCTGACAGCGAGGACAGGATGGGCTCCAGGTGATGCAGCTGCCACAGCAGGAGATGGGGCTGTCCTTCTGCAGCAGGAGCTGCTCCCTCTATCAGTGTGTCAGCCCCAAGCTCCAGGATTTGGGGCACAGGGCTGATGGTGACCAGCCTCAGCAGGTTGTGGGACCATCACAGAGAGCAGGAAAACACAGCACTGCTGTGTGCTTTATACAGCTGATTCATTTGCAGGCATGGGTCAGTGCAAAGCAAATGCAAACCTCATGCCTCAATGTCCTTATATATGAGTTTAAAAGCAGACAGCACACTTATAAAAGGTCTGTGTCTCCAGGCCTAACCTATAAGTGCCAAACAAAAATCCACCAAGATTGATGAGTCGGGGTTTTTTTTACAGTATTCAGCACATCTGACATTATACTGGACTTTAAAAAGTCCTGCAAGAACAAGGGCAAATAAATATCTAGAATGAATACAGTCAAATGGGAGTTCAGACACTCTACTCTTCGTTTGCACGGGCATGTCCTGTACTTGGAAATGTGGTGAGCTTTCAAGTCAAATTCCTGGAAAGATTAGCCCAATGCACAACTCCCAGAGCCCACAGCTCATTAGGAAGAGGCTCTAATGCAACACCTTCCAAGCAGCCCATGTGYGTGCTGGCAAAGCAGTTTCTTGCACACATTTGCTGGAGACAAAAGCCTGCTGGTCTGGTCATTGGGTCATTTCAGCTTCAGAGACATCACCCAGCCACAGACAGCATCCACCCAGCGCTTCAGGGTGACAAGGAACAGAGGAACCTAATGTTGCTGCTGGAAAATGGGTTAGTGGATTGACTCATCCAAAGGAATGGTGTCCTTGTGACACACCTTTTGCTGGTTCCAGCGGAGGCCAAAAGGGCACACGTGTAAGGGCCAGCCCAGCACGTGGGCTATTTAATGATGTCCTGCAAAGAAAACTCTCCATTGCCAGCTTACTTCATTACTGAAAAAGAATACATGAATTCCCTGACACAGCCTGCATGAAGGCATCTGAAGGTGAACAGGTCATTTCCAGTATTAGCAATTTTTTCCTCTAATAAATTTYAGAAGGGGGATTGCTGTAGAGGCTGTTGAAAAGCAGGCTCACAGAGAGCCARGGCAGAGGGAGGGAGGTGGTCCCATTGGCAATGCTTAAGAAAGACCATTTCCAGGCAGACTCCAACGTGCAAGCTCAGAAACCACCCTACTCCTCTCATGCTGGAAAAAACACAGGTCTGTGGAAKGACATCTGTTGCCAATAATCCATCTGTACTGCCTGCCATCAGATGCCTAACTCACCTTTAAATGAGCAAACTTCTCAGTCCTGAGATCAGTTCTGTCCCTCAGCCATGCCTTGGCCACCCACTGGTCCCTGCCTGGTCAAGACTGCAGAAATGCTTCATAACTAACAGCAATTATCATTCTGGTTTCATCACTGCCTTTCCAGCAGCTTCTGTCTCTGCTGTTTGGAAACAATGCTCAAGGCTACCAGCACCAGATCAATAACTCATCTGGGAACAAACAACTGAGATGAAGGAGGATGGTCAAGGGAGGACTTTTTTTGCCAAGGGAAGGTTTTCTGCCCCATGATAGGAACCAGAGATGGTCGTGAGAACRCAGGCACAGAGAGCAGAGCACCAGCATGGGAGGCCAGGCACAGAGCAGAGGGAGCCACGCGCTGGGGAGCATTGTTACATTCTGCTGACATCAGTGCTCCTCACCAACTTGTCTACAGTCAGCTGAGGAGAACACATGGTCCTTGTAGCCATGGGGGCATCATATGTAAACCTCAAAACTCCAGAAAGAAAGCTGATGCAATTTTCATTATAATGAATTAATGTACACTCATACACCACTCATCCAAGTGTTTCCCAAATACTTTTCACATGTTCTTGTTTCTTTCCCATGTTCTGAGAATTGAGCAAAAGGTTTTCCTGTCTAATTTTTTCCAACCAGCATATATGAGGACTTTTTACCAAATGGACAATTAATGAGTGTGTTTGCCAAGAGGTGGAGTACCAAATAGTGTACATCTGTAACACTGTTATCCAAAGGCTCAGATTTTGACAAATATTCAGCCCAATGTTTGCACAGGGCTGATGTCTCATAGAAAGCTCAGCATGGTCTCTGTCATGTATCCCCATCCTCACTGCAAGGCACATCCCTCTCCAAAAGAGAGGAAAACAACACAAAACACACATATGCACCTATCTTCCCAGAAAGGATCAAAGGATCAAAGTATCATAAACTATATAATGGCACAAAACCCACTGAATGTAGCAGAAAGGAATAAACATCAAACATTAATCTTTGAGCATCTGGCCTTGGACTAGCTGGATCTTTTCCCAGGACTGCACACTGGAGAAAGGTGCAGTCTGAACTTCATAAATGGCATGGCTGCAAAAACCAGCAGTACCTTGATAATTCAGAGAATTTAAAGCCAGAAGGAACCATATTGCTTGTAAGTTCCCTTTCTATTTACTGAAACGGCTTCTTCTGTTTAAAATAGTATTTTGGTATGACTAAAACATACCTTTCAGCAAGGACCTCATGCAGTATCTACCAAGAGGGAGATAATCAAGGCCATCCCATTGTACTTTGGCTAATCACCCTCTCATTAAAGGTTATGCTTTATTTTTAAGTACCAGCATCTCTCTTCAGCTGCAAACCTTTCATCTTGATGCTCTTCCCAAAAGAAATGGCATTCTGCTCTTGCTGCTGTGGCTACTCGGGGTGGTAGTGAGCCTGCCCTACCATAAGCTAAAGACAGAGAGAGTTTCTTACTTCTCTTAGTGTAAAAGAAGACCCCTTTTTGGGGCACTTTTCTGTGCCCTATTAATTTTTTAAAAATTTCTTTTAAAAGCTCTAGAGGTGAAGGCTCTATGCCAGTGTCAATCTCACCTATACCTGATAAAAGCAGCACAACCCAGCTGAACAGGCAAATGAATGATAGAATTAGAAGCTACAAATCTACTGAAATTTTAGTCACATACTTGACACTTCCCCACCACTGAAACACAGCCAGCTTCCAAGAGCMCTATTGGTGCTTTAAAACTACACCTCAAATACACCGGTTGCTTTGGCCGTGACAAAAAGCACAATAAAATATGACACAGTATAATAAAATATAATTACTAGAACTGTGGAGATTAATATCCCCTATTTAGAAGAAAAGTTTTACAGACTTTTAGGATGATATCTTAAATCCTTTAACAACCACTTAATTTTATGGTAGTGCCACTATTCGRTGCTGCTGCACGTGATTCAGTCTTTCATGAGGCCATGAACAAAAGATTATGTTTTGGTTATATTTTAACTRAACCAAAAATACAAGTCGTACAGCTCTTTCATACACAGTAGTATCTTGTTTGTGTAATGTAATTGAAGTGCTCTCAGAGTTCTTATGGCTGTTAAAGATGTCTTTGGTCCATAGATTTGGACTACTGGTAATGAATCAGTTATTAAAAATCATTGTGGACGTCTATAGCACAAGGCACATTAGATCACAAAACCACAAGAACAATTTTTCTAGGTCACAGATAAATATATTTGAAACAACTGTTGGTTCTCCCCTCAAAAATGTTTGCAAATTCCTTAAGTATCTCATAAAATCTGTATTTCTCAGACTGCCCTGGCAGGGATTTCAAGTTTGCACTTCATATCATCGCTGAGGAGTTCATAAAAAGCAGACTTCCAAACTGGACATACTTTTTCACTCCCAGCTACACAGTGATCCTCAAGGCATTGCATTTTTTCCCTGGATGCACCATAAGAATCAAATCAAATAACTCACAGCTTGTCACTAGATTAGAAATTAAAGACAAGCAGGAGCAACAACCAGACTGACAACTTGCTAATCCAAACAAGATGATCTGATCTTATTACAGGGAAGGTTTTTCTGGAAGAACAAGGGTGTTCATTGCTACTGCAGACACTCTGCAGAAACACAAACCTTCAGCTAGGTTTGTAATTGTCCCTCAGCGTGAAAACTGCTGTCAGCACGTGTAACTGGTGGGGCAAATGTGAGAACTCGAACCACAGACCACCATTCCTGTGGAAATTGATGTTTTATACAGTCCATGTAAGGAGGAGCCCTGTAGGAGCGTGAGCATGTGTGTGCAAATCRTGTCTGAAAACACAGCTGGCCTGCTCTATTGTCAATTATTATTCATATTTTCTTAGAACAACTTAGAGTCTCTTCAAGCAYGGCACATATGAAATTCTATTCACAGGTGTTTAAAACTAGGACAGAGRAAATCTCTGTTTCATAGAGGAAGTCAATGCTCTCATAGGGATTACATATTGCTGAATATATTGATTTTCAAATATTTTCAGAACTKTTTTAAACCTTATTGGCAGCCCATTGTAAAACAAGTATTGTGATAAAGGAAAGAAAATAACATTTTCCAGACAGTATCATCATCAGGACACTGTATGTCCTATCTCTAAAAATTAAAACAGAAGATTTACAGTAATAAAATTTCAATTACCATATCAATGTGAATGATTTCCATCTTGTCACTAGAAGAACAAAAATCTATATAATACTGAGCAAATTACCAAGAAGACAGCAGTAAAATATGGTTGGTATTTCTACAGGTATTTGACAGCTGAAAAACAAGTTGAGATTATTTACTGAGAATTATGTAAATGAAAGTATACCTACATGCAAGAACACACACATATGCATACATGTTGTTCATTTTGCAAAAACATACTCTAAATTTCTTTAGCCATGCTGGTTTGAATGGGTGCCATTCCTTCTCACCATCTGTTCTGAAGAGCATTCCTTGGCGTTAAACTGTAATGCGTTTATGGAAAACTGGCTACAACCAGCTCAAACAGGTGGAAATTTATGTCCTCTCTATCAGCAATCAGTCTCTTGCAAGGAAAGCCAAGGGGAAATGATCCTTGACACGCTGCTCTGGGTAGCTATGAAAATCCTTCTAATTGTACACTACTCCCAACAGTGACAATAAGCAGATACTATTTGCCAATAATACTGATTGCCATCAGTCTGGGGTTACTATACTTTCACACATATAAACTGCATCTCAGATAACACCTATGTAAAAGCAGGAGTTGTTGTGAATGTGTCCTCAGTTCACCTCAGCATTTACTACCTCCCACAAAGCTGGAGGTGGAGGCAGGTGCCAGTCAAGGGGTTCAGGCATCGTGGTGATGCAGCTTTCCCTCACGATGCACTGACGTGTCTGTGGTCTCTCTACTGCTAAATCACAGGGACTTTCCTAAGGTGACACATGGATTTATATGTTGCTACTTTAAARATACCCATAAGATAAAAATGAGGGTGCCTGATGACATGTCTCCAGCTGGGCACACAAAATCCTCAGTCACTTGTCACTCTAGACAGTTTGCACACACTGGGGAAGACAAAGGTGCCACCACGCTGGTTTAGGTGGTTACAGGAGAGCCCTCTCATAGCCACACAGCGGGCATGGCTGCAGCATGCAGGGAGTACAGCAGGCTGCAGTGACAAGCTGAATCACAGAATCTGTCATTTAGGTTGGAAAAGACCTCTAAGATCACTGAGTCCAGCCATTAACCCAGCACTGCCAAGTCCACCACTGAACCATGTCCCTAATCACCACACCTACACAGCTTTTAAATACCTCCAGGGGTGGTGACTCAACTGAAATGTCATGCCAAACATTTCCAGCAAACTTGCATCTCCACAGACTAGTCCAAAGCCTGACAGAAGTCCTGATACCAGGACTTTTTCCAAGAGACAATCTTATCTGTGAGCATGTTTACAAGCACATCATTAACTCTAGTTAGAAACTGGGACCCACTGGGCCATTCAGACCAATGGGCAACATTGGTCAAGTTGGCAGCACAGGCAAAGACTTCATGCTGATGGAAAGTGTCCTTCCAAGCTCAATGCACATGCAGTTCTYGGAGTGAGAAATTAATCTGCATTTTTATTTTCATTTCCTTGAACTGGAGATAACACAGCAATGATTTGGTATCAGGTGTATTTTTTTACTGGACAAAGTTCACCTGACATGGGGGCAGCAGTCACATAGKTTACAGCTCTGCTGGGTTTTAAACACCTCAAGGTGTTGTTTAGGCAAATAACTGCTTGGTCTCACTTCTAGCAATCCAACAAGCCACTTTAAAACATTTTCAAAATAAYGAAATAACTCCTAGAAGGATTTTGATGATGAATGTTTAGCCCTTCTAAGGTACATTTCAGTTCTGTTAAAAGCTGCAGACATTTTGTGAAACAGAAAGCTGAAAATAAAAATGCCTGGAACGGCAGAATCCAGGAGAAAAGGAGGTCAAAATTTGTAAACATATTTAGAAACATATAATATCAAACTGAACAAGAAAACTGCCTGAAATGAGGCTGCAGGAATGCTCCCACTTCAAGAGCATCACACTGACCCACCCAAGCACAGAAAACTGCAGCTTTGCACAGGGAGACACTGAGAGAAGACTGGGGGCAATTCCYCACTTTCCAGAGAAGAGAGGGACACACTTAAGGAGGATTGGGCTCAACTAATTCACTCTCCAGCATTTACAAGCTCATCACCAGTGTATGCTGGTCACACAGGCTCCTTCTGCATTCACACAGGATTCACCCCAAACGTGTGTGGCCACCTGAAGCAGGCTGGGCAAGTCACTCCATGCAAGCTGACCATAGTGGGATATGACATCACTGCTTAGACAAGATACTTGATTTTTGGGGGGCTGAAGATGACTCCTAAGCACAGATTGCCATTTCACCTGGAATGGTTTTGGCACCAGACAGTGCAGGACCAAGCACTTCCTGATCTACTTAGACCAGGTCCATTTTTCTTTATTGGCTAATACCATGGCTTCCTCCAGGCCAATGCATCCAAGTTTACTTGACATGAAAAACCAGACTGTGTATGTCAAGATCTTATCTCTGCCAGGCCTTGAGACACAGCAGGATCAGGCAGTGGCTCTGGCAGTGACAGTAAAACTAGTTTTGGTCCCATGCAGTTCCTAAGTCACTGTCTATTTTAAGTATTTCAGTTTCTCGGGCAAGGGAGATGGCATTTTTCTGGAAGGCAGATCTGTGTGGAGCTGCATCACTGAATATTGAGGGTTTCTTTCAATGACATCTGCCTGGAGTGACTCCTGAGTCCTGTTCAGCTTAGCTAAAGTTATCATTTGACTACATCCAAAATATCATAGCTCATCTTCAAGTAAACATTTGTTCTGACCACTGACAGTCTCTGACTAATAAATGTCTTCTAGAAAAGGCAGAGTATAGTACATCTCATAAAAATATAGGAGTTACAGACATTTAACAAATCTGGATCTTGAGAAAAATAYCCAGTTAATTCAGTGTGTTTGGTAACAGCATTACACTGTCAAATCCCAGCAGATATTGTCATCYATCACATGCAACATCTGCATTCCCAAGTCAAAAAATTGGCATATTTTTTYCTCTGAAGGCCTGAGTCTAGAGCCTTATTCCTCTCATCAACCACTAATTTCTTCCTTAATGTTAGGAAGCACCTTTTTTACTTTGCACRCATTAAATTTTCCCCCTTATTTTCTCCACGAGAAGGCTTCACTCCTTCTGTATGTTGAGCTACTTTCTCTCTTTGATTTCCATCAATGAAAAAATCATATCACCAGGTACTCTAACATGAACAACCCAGATCACTGTTTTGCCTCATTATACATTGCTATAATATCCAGTGCTTAGGACCCACAATCAGGTTCACTGCTGGTAGAATTCCCTTTTACCATGCCTAGTGTCTTTATGAACTTCTCTAATTTCATTGCTCTTTGAAAGCAGCAGGGTTTCTGGGTCAATAATTTCCCATCTTTGGAAGCTTTCCAATTAATATTTTATTTCTTGTGGTGTCCTTGCAACTATGTTGAGATGYTATTCCCAAAACAGTTTTAGACTGTTTTATCCTTCCCCTCCAGGGATGAGAACACACCACATACCCCTAGCTCCCATCATCTTGAATCCATTCCTCACAGCACTGAACTCATTTTCAGCACTTTCCTCCATTGTAGCCCATAAGCCATAAGTTGTCACGGCTCATGAAAATCATTGGTAGAGCTTCACCAGMTGGTACTCAAACTAAATTCATCAATTGATAAGGCAACTAATCCATGGAGTTGTCTCTTTTCAAAACTGTTCTGTCATTTAATTTTATTTTTTCATTTCTGTCTACACCTCTGATCCCAATGTCAATCTACAAGCTGCCAGCTGAACTGCTCCCACTTGTTTTGATACCACAAACCCTTTTTGGTAACACTAACCATTGTCTGCTGGTCTGGGTTCTTGGGTTATGCCCCTTCATTATTRCCCAATTTAGCTTTGCTGTTATGTTGCAGCTGGTGGTTAATGTCATACATTAACATTCCTTTCTGATTAGCTTATATGTTAAACACATGTGACAAAAAGAAACATTTTTGKTTTTAAGCACATACTGCCAAGAAAAATGAGCTTACAGCATGGTCTTTGTACCTTAAGTGAGAGTGGTGTGTTTMTGGCCAATATACCAACAAAGCTATGACAACACAACCCAGGTGATTGCAATATTAAAGCTCCCTGCTGATGCCACAAGCTGCATTGTTTTAGCTTGTAACTCACCCCTCTCCCCAAACCCAGGTAAAAACAAAAAACAGAGAAAAGAGATAAAGACAAGATGAGGCGAAGGAAAGGAAAGTGTTGTTTCTCCTCTACCCCAAMCTGCACAAGAGGGAGAAAGGCATCTGAACAGGCAACTCGGCCAGCTCAGGGAGAGCCACCAAAGGCTGAGAATGTTTGGAATAATGAAAACATTCTCCTCAGAGTTTAGGAGCCTAGAGCATCTTCAAAAAAATACAGACATAAGATGAGATATTATGATAAATGGTAAACCTKACCAGCTAGATCCCACCCAGACTTCGTTTAAGACCCCTGGATGCTCAGTTACTTCTTTTCCTCAGTCTCCTGTGCCTTCAGTCCAGTCGGTCTCCTGTTCTCCAACACAATGACACGTTGCAGAGATGACACTATCAAATGTCAGAAGGTGCTCATGCAGACCTTGTTGTTTGCTACACAAAAGAGTCAGTGAGAAAGACAGAGGACCTTGTCTCCAAATTTCAGTGTTCAGTTTAACAGTGATGACCCTAAGGTTGCTCAAGTTATCTAGTGTGCTATGACACCTCAGTGAGCCCCATTAGCTAAGGACAGCCAGGAACCAGCAGCACTCAGGTTGTGTGAGGATGGATGGATGGATGGATGGATGAATGAATGGATGGATGGATGGATGGATGGATGGATGGATGGATGGATGGATGGATGGGAGCCATAAAATCTGGATGCAATCTCATGCACTACATGTCTCATGGATATGTCTTTTATTAAGTGACATAAGGTGGCTAGACAAGACAGTGTGATTCCACCTCTTTCATGTCCTGCAATAGCTTTTTTGAGGTCTCATCAGTGCTGCCTCTTGCACAACCAACTGTTYAAGAACCACATAGTCCTTAAGCCTGCGCTATGCTTAAAACAGTCCTTAAGCCAGCACTGTTTAAAGACCAGGGAGTCCCAGTGCTCTTCCCATGGCGCTGGACTCCAGACCTGCAGGGGAAAACTGTGGAAGCAGGGGGTGCCAGGCTCTCTCTGCCATGTTATCCCCAGCAGGCAGGACTCAGTCAATGCAGCAATGAGAACACATTGACCAGGCTGGACAGAGAGAAGAGAAAACCCCCAGTCCAACAGACACAGCAAGAGTCTGCCACACCAGCGCGGGTGCCCAAAGCAGAGCCAGCTGGAAACATGAGCAGATCCTTGCAGGAAGGCAGACAAACACTTTAACACCACTGCTCACAAAGGGCAAGGCAGAAACAGGGAGGTTAAGTAGTTTACTTAAGCTATGGAGCAGAGCCTAGTTAGGCACCCTGGAGCTGGGCTCCAGCCACTGTTAGACCAGCAGCTTTCAAATAATCATTCCCACAAACTTCTTCTGTGGTGATATTTCTGAACAATACAGGGAACATTCCACCATAAATTGTGCTGTGTTCCAGTTTCCACATTATAGCTGTGATGTAACTCAGTAACACTTTGTCCCATCAAGCCCAACAACAATAGATTTAATCAGAACATTTGTCTCAGAGAGACAATGGGGAGTTCTGATTAACCTGGCACCAAACTCTGGCAGTTGCCTGCAAGGGATTTTTTCTTTTTTTTTTTTTTCTGAATGCTTGCCCTTGGCAGCTCTTCAGCCTGCAACATGCCAAGCCTGTGGCTGCCAGGAGAGCTGTGAAAATGCCCCATGCCATTTGACATGCAAACAACATACTTCATTTCAGAAATGCAACATTTCTGCAGAAGCAAGGAGGAAGATACTGTTCCTTGAGCATCCCACCAGCCAACTACATGGACATCAAGGACATCAAACCACTGTCAGATGCAAAGGGTCTGTCCTGTGAGAACTTGCTGGTGGAAACTGAACAGCAGGCACTGGGCTCTCAGAAGAGGGAAGAGAACAAGAGCAGCACTGCAGCACTGCTCTGCAATGGGTTTTGCACCTCTGCCCAGAGCACAGAGCCTCTGTGGGCTGCTGCAAAGCAGAGAGGCCCCTTCATACAGAGCAGGTGCAGGTGGGAGCCAGGTGAAAAGCTCAAATACAGTGATTGACAGACATCAGTCAGTCATCAAAGGCACAGGAGCAGAAGCTACAGCCCAGTGGGACTGTGAACAAAGCAGGGCTCAGTGCTGCATCTGAGCAGCAAGTTGCACCAAGCACTTCCCTGAGGCTTGCAGGGTAGGATATTTTTTAGGTTTGGCTTAGGGGATATCCTGTATTGTCCCCTCAGACAGCCCTCTGTGCTCACAGCCCATCCCAGACAGCTCCCTCCCTGGCTTGCATGCAGCCAGCACCTCCACATCTTCCATCCATCCATCCATCCATCCATCCATCCATCCATCCATCCGTCCATCCCACACCTGTGCTGCTCACATCCTACAGCCTGGCTGCTTCCCTGCATGCAGCTGCCCTTCCCCCAACAGTGCAGTCACCAAAACCCTTTCCATAAGGGGCCAAACTATATCAAGGCTGAGCCTAAACTTGTCCTGGAGCAGATTGCTGCTAGGTAGCAATGCTCAGGAGTTGAAAATGTAATGAGAGTGTAACTCAAACTAGCCCTTGGTGTTTGTAATCTAAGACAGTTTGACATAAATTGGGGGGAATATGAAAAAAAAACAAAACCAAAACAAAACAGCCAGAAAGAAAACAATGAATAAGAAAGAAGAAATGCAATAACCAAAGCAAGAAGGTCCCAAAGCAGCTATCAGCCTCCAGCTCTTACTCCATTCTTCCTCCTGCTCAGCCTTGCTGTCACTGCTTTCTCTGCAGTAGCACAAAGGAAAGGGGCCAGTTCTGCTGGAGGAGATTTGGGTCCAGAGAAGGAAAGGGGGCTTGCCAGGGCTCCCCATTAGAGCAACTACAAATTGTACTTTGGCACAGCATCTTCTGTATATCCTTCTTTTCCATCAAAAGGGCAGCTTCTCCAAYACTAGACAAAATTCCGGATACCCTTGTGTGGTGGTTTGACAGGAAACAGGATTTCTGGGATCCTGTGGTCAAGCCAATGGATGTTCAGATTTTAATATTGGCAGCTTATTCAGCCATTGGGACACTGGATGCACCTCTGAGAACACAGGGTTAAAGCAGGGCTCTCGCTCTGGGAGTCTCTCTTGGGTTCCTGCGGGGGAAGAGTTCAGGTCTCTCCCCTGTCCGGCTGCTCCTGCTGGGCGAGGGAGGGGAAGCCATGCGGCCCGGTGAGGTAGGCCGGGGCTGTGAGTGGAGATGGGAGGTGAAGAGGCCCCGGCATGGAAGGGTGGGAGCAGCACCAGGAGGCATCGGGCAGCCCCCCCAGGAGAGAGAGAGAGAGTACAGCCTGTGCTTGTGACTGTGTTACCTTGAAACTTGATAACATGTGCCAGCAGCACGGCTGAGAAGAAGAGGAGGAGGAAGATGCAGAGAGAAGGTGTCCAGCCACTTGTGGGAGTCTCTCCGGGCAGGCAGAGCCCGAGTTTTAACACTTTTGTGGACAATGAAAATTCTGCAGAGCATTGACTTTTCCTGCAATGGAGCAGAAGATGAAGAGAGAATTGAGTGAGTGAGATGAAGGCCTGTGCCAGAGAGAGAGAGAGAGAGAGAGAGAGATGTTGGAGGAATGGAGAAGATGGAGTGGCATTTTGGCTGGACTCTTTTCTGTAGCCACGGACAGAGCCATGTTCCTTGTGACACAGAGACTGCATCCAGGGGGGGCAGTGGTTCAGAGCCAAGAGAGTTTCAGTGTTGAGACCCCTCGGCCCCAGGGGGTGAAAAATATGGGGGGACAGGTGTCCCAAAGATAAGACTGTGCTCTTTTTAGAACAGAACAAGGCATGACCCTGTCCTTAAAAGATGACCCTGGAAACAGCCCTGGTCCGTGTTTGGTGGTGAGAGCACTGAACATGAAAGGAAAAGGTCACCACAGCACAAAGAAAGACTCCTTTTCCTCTTGATGAACCGAGGATTGGGTATTCTGAAGGGTGATGCAGGATCGAGAGTTGGTGTTTTGGGGGATGTATTGTATTGGAAATTTGGTGGGGGGAGGAGGAAAATGCTTCTGTGCAGTTTTCATTTTCCTTGTGTTTTTCTTTCCTTTTTTCTCATGTAGCTTAGTTTTTTTCTTTGTAGTGTAGTTAATAAAGTTTTCTTTGTCACTAAGTGAGAGCCTGCTTTGCTTATTCCTGGTCATATCTCACAGCAAACACCAGGGGGAGGGTATCTTCATGAGGGCACTGGCATTGTGCCAGTGTCAAACCATGACACCTTGTTTTCACCAACAGCTACTTCCATTCCYATCCTTTTGCCTTTCTTATGGTTGGCATGAGTGGTAGTTCTGCAGTTAAGAAGTTCTTGTGTGTGTTGATGGAGTTGAAGGAACTTTCTCTGGGTGGATCAAGTCAGACAGAGAAGTTTGAGACTTTTTATAAGCCTGTTACTCATCCTGACCACTCCTGCCTCCAATTCATTTCAGTAAAATATGTTTGTTTTGTTATAAATCTTGATTTTATGTCCACCACTGCCAAGAAAAAACCTCTGCATTCTGCATGTCACCACTATGTTCTCCTCTTCTTAARAGCTTGATGTTGTGAAATAAAAGGATCAATTTATATTAAGGCCATATTTTTATCAGGCCTAGGCTTTTAATGGAAGGAATCTGTGTATAGTAAAATATATTAAAAATGACTGTTACTAAAAAACCCCACCAAAACAGTCGCTTTTCAAAGCATGTAAGCCACTACCTTTTTTACGCTGTAATTTATTCAAAAACCCCTAGCATTCTTATGGCAGTTGTACTATTGTTTCATCCACCACCAAAGTAACATCCTGATTCTCAGATTCATTCCAAAGGCTCTGCAATTATACAGCCAGATTGCTATGTGTGCACCAAGGAATTAAAAAAAAAATAAAAGAATGAAGAACACCTTGTCTTGAGCTTTCTTAGAGGGCCTTAAGAGTGGAAACACTCTCATTTCTTAAGGACTTGGTTCATTTTAGGAATTATATTCCTTCCACAGAGATGTACAAATATTTCCAGTCCAGAGTTTTTGGAGCTATGCAATAATTAGAGTTTTTCTCCAAGCTCAGGAGGTATTGGAATATTCTGAAGMTATCCAGATTTAAAATATAATAAAATCTTCTCCACATGGTTGCAGAGTGGTTTGAAAGCAGATAGAGAAGATCCAGCTGTACAAACAATTATCTTCCAATATGATCTGGAAGCCATTCAGGAGCTGGTTACAGTGTGTATAACACCATTGCTCTGTTCCCCCACATCARCAGGCTAATTCATATGCAATTACAGTTCCAACCATCATTATCCACATTCCTAATTCRTGGCATTTCAAAGAGACTAATGTCACRCTTATCCTCTTTGTTACTAACCCTRTGATATTTTAAAACCATCTCTTCAGTTGATCTGTACCTTCTTTAGAAATGGTTTCAAATCAGATTTTTGATGCCCCAGCTCTGGGGTAATTCACTATGTAGACCTCAGGTCTATCTATCTCTTCCTATAAATACGACCTACAAACCAGGGCCCAAAGCCAGTGATCCCCTGGCTAGTTCATCTAGGTATGTTATTTACTCACTCCTCATTCCCTTTAGTAAATTTAAAGTTCTACCTCCAGATATTTTCTTTCCATATGCATTTCTTTCTGAGWCTAGTAGGTTTAATTATTTCCAGACCTTGCAGCCAAAAGTGAAAGAAACCTAAACCATACGGTTAGRACATTTTTTTCTTCAAACACCACAAATAATCCATTACAATTATTTATGTCTTTGGATTGAGACAAAGAAAGAAAACAAGTATGCCATAAATGACAACTTGATGTATTTCGGCACGCCGCAGARCTGCGTCAATGAAATTACTTTTAACTTGTTCTGTTGAGGTTCCTGAGAAATCTTATCAGGATTATTGCTGAACACAAATCTAAGGTGATACTGTTTGTATTTTGAGTTGCAGGAAAAACAAGAAGTGTTTTGGGTGATGCTTGAAGASAACCAAGAAAGTTTTGAGAAAACAGAAGTGGTTGTGATGGCGTGAGGGCAGAGGCAAGGCACTGTCTGTAAGGAGAAGGCAGTGCAGCTGAAAACGTTCTTTCATGCCTCAAAACCTGTCAACCTTTCCCAAATATAATACCAAAAAGATGATGTCTTTAGCACAGATTTTGCCCTGATCACCTGTACCCTACCCTTCACCTGCAAACCTTTGCATCCCCTCAGGGAATCCAGTTGCTTCAGATCAARTGGAATATGAGTGAACAATCAAGTGATGCTTCTTGATTCACAATAGGTCATAAAGCAACGATGGCCACAGCATTAAGAAACACCTTTAGATTGTGATGTGAAGAACATCCCAAATCATAGCATGTGCCTGCATCTCTTCCATAGCAAGAAATCACAGAATTGACTGGTCTTGCTCTCRACTTTGAGTTTGTCATCATAGGATAACTCAAACCACTCTTTCCTTTACCAGAAATTTTGATTACACAGTACATTYTTCTAGAAAGAAAATGGTCCCTAATAAATTCTCATTTGTTAGTCCTACAGAAAAATTCTAATTGTATTCAGCAGGCAATACCCATACTAAAAAAAAGAAAAAGAAAGTAATTTTTTCTATTCTGAAAGACAATTTTCCAGATCCGGTGTTACTAGCAGCTTTCTTTTCAACTGAAAATCTACAATTTCTCTACCACTGCCCATATTCAGAGCTCTGCGTTTGGGGTTTTCCCCAGTTAATACCTAAAAAAAAATACTGCAGGGTAAGGATTTGGTCTGTGCATCAACTACCTCACTTTTGCCAAGCCACCACATCTCCCAGTTTGTTTTGTGCAGTGCTAAATCCCATCTGAAAGCAGTTTTGCCACAGCAGGGCTACCTGTGATGATCAACCAGAACATGCACTAAGTCTCCACCGTGGTCATGATGTGTTGCTAGGAATTGATGCATCCATAACTCATCTCAAAAGAGCAGTTCTGAGTCAAACCTTATGGAAAAAGTTGCACATAAGCATTTAAGCAAAATTAGTGGTGCTGGCATTTATGTGTCATTGCAGGTAGAAGATCTTAAGACTTCTACACACCCCATGAACTTCAGTAAACTGACACATCTGGAATGCTTCAACACATTGTTTTGGTTGAAAGAAAAACCCACATCAAGCTGTTTTGCAGCTTTATTCCTAAAAATCCATGACACAATATCTTTTTTTGCAGATAAAAAAGAGAGCTCTGTGTCAGGTTTCCCAGTTTGAGCAATCTCAAAGCTCTACATAGTGTGAGGTTTTGAGAGCACTAGCAAAATCACTGAGAGACACTGAGGGCTTTGGCTGTTTTACAGCTTTGTCTCAAGGGAAAATAAAAAGAGACCATGAATTTGTTTGTCTTTTAAGGAGCTTAGTGTACTTAGTGGAAACATGAAAATAGTGAGGGCTCCACTGGGTGATTAAATAGTAGCCCATATTAAGTAATAATGGTACGGGCATTGCTTTTTAAAGTAAGTTCAAGTGTAAGGAGCTGCACCGCACTTGCTGCACACAACTCTGGATCCACAGTGCTGCCTGCTCCCTCAGTAGGTTTTGCTCTGTCTCTCTATGGGCCTGTGGGTTTTTACTAACTAATTGCCTCATCCCTGGCTGAGGAGCTCCATCAGATACATAAACCACTTGATGACTTCATGCTCAACTTCCCCAAGGAGCAGCAAAGAGTTCAGCTTAGCCTTGGCTTCGCAGGGCACAGCCAAGCCATGGACCCCAGCTCCTCCTGCTGATGGGCCTCAGCACCTGGGATGGGGGTGGTAAGGATCAGATCAGGCACCTGATCCTGCTTAAAACATTTTTCTTCAAGTGTTCACCCCTCTCACAATCCAGGCTTGCCACCACCTGTGCCAGAGACATCCTGGGAGAGGAGATGAARGGACTGAGGGCAACCACAGCTTTGTGGTTGCAATGTGGTGGGAAGATGGAAGTTAAACCTTCAGAGGGGTTACTCACAGAGGTTGGAGATGTGGCTCCTCAATCACACCCCACTGAAAACCAAAACCAGCCCCCCASCGTGCAGCACAACTTTACTGCTGACCTCTCTGGTATTGTCTGAGAGAAGACAAGACACACACTCTTCATCTGAGGCTGCTACTGTCAAACTTGAACGTGCATTTTCTTTCCCCAGCCACCTCAAACACACTGTCTTGGACCAATATGCCCATTGTTGTAGCTATGAGATGAATCAGATTAGGAAATTCTTCCAAGTCACAACCAGTCATTTATTTCTAACCTGGAGTAGTCTCTGCACAGACCCTGGCACGGGGCTTACACCACAGCCCAGGCACAGATGGAATGCAGGGCAGGAGCCTTTGTGGGGCAGTGCAGCAGCCAGACACCTCCTGGTGTGGGAGCCCATCCCAARCACAGACAGCTCGTCCACAGACAAGAAGGGCAGGGTCAGCAGCAAGAGTAGGGCAAATTACACACAGAAAACCTGAAAGAAGAATAAAGGGGAGGGAGGGGGGAGCATGGAAACAAAATACTGTGGAAGAGGAAGCACATGGCAAGTGTTTTTTGATCTTACCTACAAGTGTGTAGTGAGTGGTCATTAACACACGCACGTCAGTTCCTGGGACTGTCTGGACACACAACACCTGAACACAGAAAATGTGCAAGGCCAGGGAGGAGGAAAGGTTCACTTTGATCAGCAAAGCACTGAATAACAGGCTCACTGTGTCTGCGTGAGGATTTTACCCCTTGCTAGCTCACAGGATCACAAAGCCTCTGAAGACATGAGTGGCACAGACAGGAAATGTCACTGCGTTTGCTGGTGACTGCCCATGGCTCCTACCTTACCTGTGCAGCAGGATCAAATATCGTCCTTGTCCAGGGAGTTCCACCTCTGAGTGCTAAATTTCCAGTGACAGTGGGAACAGGTGAAGCCAGGGCTCTCTGCTCCTTGTGCCAGGAGTGTCCCTGGCTTCATTTTCCCATGTGGAGGACCCAGCCCGTTCAGTGTGATAATCTGTGACTGCTTGGTGCTGATCCAGCACTCTCCAGCTCCTCGTAGAGTGCACTAACCTCTGTTTTTTGACCATCATCCAAACACACTCTTTGCACCACACTTTTTATCTCCCCAGCTGGTAATTGCACCAAAGGAGGCTCCCAGATAAATATCAGTAGTAACAGATTCTCCCTCACTTGTCATTGTTCTACCATGATTCAAACAGCTTCAAATGACAGGCTTGAAAAATGGCCAGGGCTTGCAAAGTGTGGGAATGGAAAGTTTCYGAATGCTGGCAAGTGCTTATCAACCTCTACATTATAATCTCTGCAACCAACTGGCAACAGAGCTGTGCCAAATTAGGTGGAAAAGGAGCACACACRAAGAAAGATCAATAGATCTAAAGACAGAATTGCTGTAAGCATGAGTACCCCTGAATGCTTCCCCCACTATTTGCTCCAGCAGGACTTTCTCCTCAGTAGCATCTCCAAGTGCTGTTCCAGTGACCCTCAAGAAGGCTGATACAAACATCCAAGAGTTTCATCCTGTAGTACAACATACACCTCATCCATTTTTTGCAGCTGTCCAGCAAAACCAACCCTACAGCTCAGTCATMGTTTGTTGTGGAAAATATTTTATCAACCCATGAATTCTTTGGATCTACTTGGGAATATCTAAATACTCAGACAAAATATGAAAAGAGAAAATATTGCTGGGTRTCAAGTGCTACAGAAAAATCCTTACTCAAGAATACACAGGGCAGATGTTGGTCAGTGTGGTGGGATGCACTGCCTGGCCAGCACACAGGGCTGTTTCACTGACCACCACTGAAGGGATGCTTCTGGCTGCAGCGTGTGCAAACCTCAAACACTGAGCAGTCACACCCATCCCATCTTCTCCCTGTGGAAAAGAGGGATTAGCCATGCTCCCCCAGTTCAGTTCCTGCCACAGGTTTCTGACAGACCAAAACTATGTTTGCACTACACAATTGCCCTCTTCATAAAGATTACAYGGAAAAGAAATCATCAACCCCCCCAAAAGTCCATCTGAACATAAAAGTGTAAAAAAAAAAATCCTGCCATTTTTCAGCAACTTTTGCAAGAACTAGGACATACCAAGCATGGCTGCCTCTTMTATGCTGAGAAAACTCAACAACATTAAATTTCCCCAGACAAACACCATGACTTTTTAAGGTCTTTCAAAAGCACTCCACTAAAAATACATAAAAATTAAAATGTTACAGATTAGTTAGTAAAGGCTGGCCTTAAACCTAATTCTAAGAAAGTTCCTATTAACCCTATCCCAGCTGAGCTGGTCCCAAGGATGCTGCAACAACACTCAGGAGGCATCCAGACCTATMAAACATAATTCCATGGGTCTTGGGGCCAAGCCATCATGTCAAGGACCTGTTCAGAAAACAGCTTGTGTTCTCAAAGCAGTCAGAACAAAGTGTACAGGCTAAATAACTTGATAAATAAAAATGTACCTTAAGCAATTGGTGTTCTACCCTGCTCTGCTGCCTTTAATTTACTGAGGTGAACAATGAATTTAATAATACTCTGCCAAGGGGAAAGAAGTCAGTGTCAGAATATCCCGTTTTGAAAATGAAGCAGGAGTAATTTTGAATGGCAAAACCTAAATTTATCATTTGTTGAATTGCAATTTTGAAGTAATATTTTCACTCTAAATATCAATTACTCCCAAAAAATTACTATGAAATAGAATAAATATTCTCTTTCCCAGAAGCTTTTTCAGTCACAGGTAGACTGTTTGAAGGAAGCTTGAAATGAAATTCCATGATGCATTTACTACTGAACAGACCACAGTATCTACAGATGCTCAGAAATKTTGGCAGGGATTATTCTGAGTAGAAAATGTGTCAAGTAAGATTTTAAATGGAGAAAACCTGAAATATAGAACCGATTTTATTATCATCATCAGATTGTGCCATTGTCCACATTTTAAATCTTCCTAAAGTCAAAACCCTTTCTAGCATGTGTCTCACATTCTTCTGAGAGTTAGGACAGGACCCTTCAGTGTGAAACCCATGGTCACGACTTRGGTGATTTAGGAGTTTTCCCATCAAGTTCCCTCTAGAATTTGCCCCTTTTTGAAATGATGATTTTCCTCAAAGAAGACACATGAAGGCACCATGTAATTGCTTCTTGTGCATAGAGCCCATGATCCAGGCTCAGCTTGTAAGACTCCTTAGTGTCAGGGTAGAAAGCCCTGCCAGTTGCAGCCTCTCCATCCAAATTAAAAAGCACTGAAAACAGCTCACAACTTTATTTACCTCAAGACTGTAACTTAAGGATAAGCATCTCTTATCCACCAACTCCAGAATAATTTCTCCTCTTGGCTGTGTGTTCTTTCATCATGCGCTGAAACAAATAAGCCAAGCTAATGCAACCTCTCACATCTGGAGACATCAGAACAAGCAAGCAGAGCTGAGAATTTGCAGCACATAACCAATTGCACAAGAGCCCAGATTGGAGATTTAATGCATTCACAGCTCAGGTTCCACAGGCTACCCAAAATTAGACTGCTCTGCCAGGCACATGTGGAGCATGATGGTGTCTGCACAGTATGGAAAAGCTCATCCATTGAAGTTTCACCCCAATTTAAAGCCCCCCCAGACCCCAATTCCACCCATCATTGTGAAGCAGTACTGTTAGCAAGTAAAACCTTAAGGTTTTAGTGTCCAGCTCTACCTTTAGCTGGCAAACACAGCACSACAAGAACTGCCCAACTTGGTAGAAAGTGGCTGCCAAGTAATATTTTTTCTATTTGCTGGAGAAATTAATAAGTAAATAAATATATCCCAAGTAAAGTAAAATATAATTTTTAAATAGACATTCTTAATGGATGAACTGCAAGATAATTATGGCTTAGACACCTGTGTTGTTTTACTTTTCTCCCACCCAACACTGGAAAGACAAAAATTGTTTTCTAGTGATTCATAAATTCTCTGAGGCAAGAATGGGATATTATAATCTCTGGTTGGATTGCCTGGCTACCATTGGCCATGGGCTTCCCCTTGCTGCCCCTGCTCAACAAGCAGCCTTTGGCCTAGCCCCACTCTGAGCAAGGTCTAGCCCAGATGACTTTTGAAGACTCCTTCCACCCTAAATTACTTTATGAGGCTGTGAGTTTATAGCCTTTATCACAGTAACAGGYTGACGTCAATCACACTTTCTGGCAAGATAGTGAAACCTGATATTAAGGCTGGGAGCAAGTTTCACCCATTCTGCCAGCTTTCAAGAGTAATTATTCCATTGAATGCAAAACCACCAGCCTGTAATTGATTTAATTGCATCCTTCTCCATCTCCCAGCAGTGCCAGGCACTGCACAGCCAGCACGGGGCTGGCAATCCCTCCAGCACCCACAGGTGAGGGAGGTGAGAGCCCCACCAGGAGGGATCAGCACAGGTTACAGCTGCAGGGGATGCTGCTGGCTGTACCAAGGCTTTGGCCCTAGAATTTGGGRACAGAAAGTTACTTGCCTGTGTGACCATTTTTATCCCCTGGACAGCTTAGATGTGATGACTTTTGCTCTGAATTACTCAGGATTTGTCTCATTTACACACCCAGAAAGGCAAAACCTGGAGTCACACAGACCCTTAAGGAACACAGCAGAAAGAGCACACAGAGCACCACTCACTARAAAACCATCACTAGATGCTCCCATCACAAAACTTCTCCAGACTTTGCCATAGCTTCATTCCCAGCATTTTAACAGCAAAAACTTGTATCACAGCTGGCATGAACCATGCACTGCCAGCCTCTGATGAAATGAGAGAGACAAACAGAAAAGTGGGGGAAATACTTGTAAGGATGGGGAAAGCATTAGGGATTTTCATGCTATGGGACCTGGTACAGACCCTTATGGAGCTTTATTGCAGCTTTCCATACTCAAAGGGCAAACATTTTAACAAGGCTCATGACAATGGGACAAGGAATAATGGCTTKAAACTAAAAAGGGTSAATTTATATTTTAACCACARCCACTCACCTGGGATAACACCCCTGCTCTGCCCTCAACTGCACCACCAAGGGAGGGAAGCATGTGGTTTATGAAGCCAGGTCTCCTGAGCAGGTGCAAGGAGGGCTCCTTGTCTCCAAGCTAGTAATGCTGACCCCACCGTGGGCCAATTTGGGAAATTAAAACTCCCAGGAACGCCTGCTGGCTCGTTTGCACCTCCCAGGATATCCTCCCAGCTTTAGCAAAAAGGGTATTTACAGCCCTGGCTTCCTTGTAAGACCTCCTAAAAGTCAAATGTGTAGGTGAAAAAGAGTCACTCTTAATTAAGGGCCATCAATTTCTTCCCCAACATCTCCTTGCCCCCTTCCTTGCCCTCCACCCACCGAGCACCCTGCTAAGGTGACAAGAAAACACCTGAAGAAGGACCCTGGCTGTGACACTCTGTTGGGATGGGGCTTAGYGTCTTCTACTCCTGACTATCAAAATGGCCTGTTAATATTTTACCTAATGTCTGACCCATAAATCTCCACAGGAAGAATTAAGTTAAAAATCAGACACTGCAGACAAAACACAWATGGCAGAGTGCTGCCGTGGTATTTAAATTCTTGCTATTCTTCCTGTGCTTAGTGGGTGTATAGAAGGTCATTTCTTTTTTTAAATGTATATGTATTACATTTATTCCCTTCTCRAACCTGAAATCACCTCCCCACATATTCCCATATTTGTTCAACCAAGAGTGGTGGCCACCAGTCAGGAATGTACCAGGAGTCTGGTGGTTTGGGGGTTTCTGAGTTTCACAGTGCTGTAATGTCCTARGAATTTAATTTTATAAGCAAATTTCCTGCTAGTTTTTCTCCACAGCCCAAATCCCTGATAAACTCATCCATCTCTTTGGCCCAGGGTCTGAGTTTGGSCTCTTGGTCATGCTCTTTGCACCACTGGGGCTCAGGTGCTTTGCACTAAAATATAATTTTAAGGACATTTTCACAGAGGTAGACACAGGGTCATCACCTGTGGGCATGGGAGCCTGAAAGGTGACAGATTGACACCACTTGGTGATGCTCATGAGAGAGAAAAAATTGTTTCATTGTTTTAAAGTGGGAGTCTCCAAGAATCCAAAGGTTCATTTTCTCAATTACTTTGCTTGTGTAGCTGGCCAGCAGTGACMAAACCATCTCCATAACTAGATCAAAAATTCAACTGCTGGAGAACTGAAAAGTGCAAAGCCATTGGCAGGGGCTGGAAGAACCAAAAGGGAGCCAGAGCTTTAGAARAAAAGAATGTCTCTCCCTTTCTTCYCCYAGTAATCACTTCAACAATCACCAAAATTATCCCCATGTTTTCATTTGGGGATACATTTCTTTCTTCATTTCTTTCAAKCCATGCATGTGACAGTAAATAACTATGGCTGCTGGAGGAACATGAGTTGTGGCCTCGTAGGCACTGCAGTGAGATGAGGTGAATCTGATGGAAAAGGGAAACTGTGGGTGGCTCTGGAATGATTTTGTCTGGGCCAATGTTTTTGTCCTCAGGACAGCTGTGCACCCTTGGCTCAGTGTATGTGGCCTCCAAGCCTTTGTGCTGGGTTTGCTGTCCAGGGTGCTCTGGCCACGCACCCTCAGCCAGGATTTCCTACCTGCACTGAGTCATGGGCTCATCTTTTAACTTAACTTTTCCCTTGTTTTACTGCCACAGGTTAAACCATTAGGTGATGTCATAGAGATCTTAATTCCCAAAGTGGTGCCAACCCATCCAGGAACTTTCTTCTGGGAAATAGTAGGCTTTGAAAATATTTTCAAGGAGGAATTCCTCTCAGCATTGCCTTTTTTTTTTTTTAGGTGTATCCAACATAATATTTCTAGCACGTCTCTTCTCTACATCAAAGTCTTCAGCATTTAAATTTTCACCATTGGAAAAACTATTTCTCAGTGCACTAATGTGCTCAGCTAAGTTTGGATACTTGCTAATCAAACTTTTTTCCAGCTGCATCATACTTGCTTATTACTTAATATCAGATAAATCAGAACTGAGGCTTTTCTAGACAGCAAAATGGATAGTGGCACTGTTTGCAACAGCCAAAAATAGAAGATTTAGGATGGGACAGGATGAGACAGTCCTGCCTCCCTGGGCCACACATCTCTGGGGAGCAGGGGAGTCAACACTTGTCTGAAACTCCAGTTTGATCAGGACAACCAGACTCTGCTGTAATATACTAAAAGAACCTTCAGTGATTTAATTTATTGCAGGATCAAATCTTTCCTACTCAGGTAAGCCTGGAAGCATTTAGCTTCTTTACAGAAGGAGTGTGACAGGTGGTATTTCCCTGTCTGCTCCTTAGTTGTGACTAATCTAGCTGAAAGACTGCATTGTTTTGGGAATTAGAATTTTTTTTTAATGTTCGCTTCCTATTGAGGATTTAGATGATACTATGTTAGTGCTTTGACTAAACAGCTCCAGTCTTAAGTCTTGTTTCTCCTCATTCATTAAAAACTCTTAACAGTTCCTGTCCAGTGCTATAGCTGCTGCTAACGTCTGGATCTATTCTGAGGTTGTTTACATGCAYTTCCCATAGGAATTAAATTGTGCAGAATTACCACTTTCCCAGTCCTTGAACACTTTGTATTAGGTAAAAACCTTCCTAGTGCTCCTTTCTGCATTGACCAACCCCTGCCAGCACATGGGTCAAGCTTACAGAAGAAGAGGGATAGTTTTGTATGGAGTTTGGTAGGAACTCTCCATGCACTTGGCACTCCCTTGGCACCCCCACCTTGCAGGATTGGGGAGGGATTCACCTCCAGCTGCCAAGAGCCCCAGGGATGGCCCCTGCAGCTGGCAGAGCTCACACACCCACCAAGGCACCAAGCATTTGCTGCCAGTGACCCCCCACACTTAGCACCCTCCAGCCAGCCCTGGGCCCTGGAGTGCCTACCAGCATCCTGCCCTCAGGGAACAACCCACCCAAACTCCCTGTTGCTGCCTGGATGTGGGTTTGAAGCTGCACTGAAGCTGTGTTGAACCCAGGAGCCCTGTGGCACACAGTGCTGCCTCACCATGCATGGAGCAGATCAATACAGTATCAGGCCTCAGATGGCTGGACTTCTGCCTCCAGAGGAACTTTAAACTAATAGTAATTGGGGTAGACAGTCCCTTTCCTCTTCTCAGGGATGCATGAGTCACTGGTAGGAAAAGATTTTAAACTCTCTTGAAGCTCTACCTAGGAACATTGTCTGTGCCCTTATACTTTGCAAATGAACTGCTATTCACACCCAAGGCCCAAGATGTGTTTTCTAATTTTGAGATCCAAATACTTCTTCAGCAAAGGAAAGGAGCTGAAATGGCTTGAGGTCAATTCAGATTAAGGAGCACCCTTACATTGGCTGTACATCCATTCTCACTACTTTGCCTTGACATGAAGGTTGGCTGCTAGAGGAGTATGCTATCTCCAAACTGGGCTCCATCTTCTCTGACTGGAAAATGACTCTGAACATCTGCTCATTTCCTGACTATGTAAGTTACTAGATCTATGGTTTAAACCTTAGAGGATACTGAAGTTCTTCCAGCCAAACCACTGTGAATGCTCCACAATCCAAGCCTCACTGCCAGCATGTGTCTCGCAGCTGCTCAATGGGACAGAGCATTGCCATGAGGAGGGACTCTGCTCATCTCTGATGTCAGCAAGGACAGGCTCTGAAATGGCTGTGCCTTCTGAGCACTGCAAGACCAAAGCCAGCTGCCATCTGACACAGCTGGTGCCCCCAGTAAAGCACATGCCCCTGCTCACAGCCCCTGCAGGGACRAGGCTTCTCCTCGCGCCGTGACCCGGATCAAACACGAGCTGGTCGCTGCGCTGTGGGGAAACGCAGGCAGTCCCAACCCGAGGAAAATGCTGCAGGACATCTGGCTGCAGCCGACATTCCCTGCCCAGCACTTGGCACCCTCTGCTCCCCCTCACCCCGAGATGGTGCCCAGCCCCTTGCTGAGCAGCAGCCAATGCCACAGCGCTCCTGTGCCCAACCGCGCCAAATAAACCAGAGACCAAACCCGTGCTTCTTACAAACAGATTTATTTGCATTTTGACTGGAGCACAGATTCTAGATACAGATTTCTTCTGCACAACAGTACAAGAGCCAGTGCAAAATATGCCTTTTTTATTATTTATTCATGTACAAAAAACCCCAAAAACCAACAAAGGAAAAGACGAAGAGTGTGGCAGTATTTACTCACAACTGGTACGCCTCAGCCTCCCATCAGCCCACCTCCACTCACCCTTGCCCATCATGCCAGCTTTGTGGCCAGCACTGCCTGCCTCTAACAGCTGCATTGTCASTGAAGAGTGGCAACTCCCCTTTGAAAGATAAACACTCACCCCAAGCAAACCAGGACAGCAGGCTACTTTAAAAAGTTGGGCACACCATCTGGTCACCAATGCATCCCCCACCAGGGAGCAGAATTTTGAGGGAATGGGAAAAAAAAATACAAATCAAAAATGCACAAAAAATTAGGCACTAGCTTAACCCATCTGTTAGAGAGAGCCAAGGATGTTAGATACACCTCCAGTCTGCCTTCTCATATTCACCCACAGTAGTGATGATCAAAGCCAAACACTCCCCACTCTGAGTACCCTGTGCTGTCAAAGAGATTATAATCTAATGAAAATATTTCCATTACTAGCATAAAGTTAAACCATTTCATAACTGGAGGAGAAAGAGAAGCTAGAGTCTGAATATAAGCATTTCTTGGAAAAGGAAAGAAAATCCCAACAGATAAGAGACAAAAAAACCTATTTGAGTCATCCACCAGATGATTGTTAGAATTACAGCCAATGCTTAAGCAATACAACACTGAGCTAGGAAAAGTCATCGTATGGTTGTTCTGCTTATGGAGTAGCCTTACTAGTTCACTAAGCATTGGGCAATCTATTTCTCTGTTACTCTAACTAATTTTCAGAAGCTGCAATGTAAAACTGCAGTGTTAGTGAAAGAATATGCTCATCTTCACCAAGGCCTGGGATTTGTATCACAGAAATTCATCAAAATTACATCACTCCAAGTGTACCATGTCCAAATCACCTAGTTGCTACTATGGACTTTTACATTTCTACCCAAGGAATGGCTGGGTTTTGAAGCTTGATCAACCAGAGTCTTTTACATTGAACTGCAACTAAACAAAGCAGAGTACCAGTTAAAGCCAAAGAACACATGTACTCAGCACAAATATGTGTTGATACAGTACAGTATGTATGTGGATATATATGTATAGATATATGCATATATATGTATATGTTACATTATAAGGAGAGTGCCATTCAGGGCTTCTCAAATGCAAGAATCCTTTTACCACCTCCRAGTCTTGAAACTTCAGCCCATTAAATTTCACACTAAGACAATAAGAACTCCAGTATTTTCCACATTGAATGATTATTTCTACTTTAGCCAATAACCATGCAGGGCCAGCAGAAAGAACAGGAGCTTTAATTTTAATAGCACCAGTCCTGCCACCTCAATTAGACAGCCATGATTTTATCACCAGATCGTTTGCCCTCTCCCTGCCCTGCAGTTGTGTATCATGGGCATTACTGAGAGTTTTCCAGACATCACCAGTCATATTAATTGATCTCTATCAATTTACTCAGTTGATAGAGAAAATACCACAATTTATGAAATTTCAAACAGACAGTACAGATCCAACAAGAATGCAAGTTTATAGTCTGCAGTACTGGCTAGAGTCATATTGGTATTAATCACATAATGATTCTGCCTTTTCATCCCCAGCAAGCCCCCTTTTACTCATAGTGGCTGTCATCATACATACAACTGAAGAGCTGGACAGCCTGGGAAACTGTGTTACTCACTGTTATCCTAAGCCCCAGTCCTTATAAAGTTCTGCTGCACAAATTTCACATTTAGCTGTAAAAAGTTCCAGTTAAATCACTTTGAGTAGGTCGTCTTACTTTTTAAAGAAATAGAAGCAACAACAATAAAAAAAGTAAAAATAAGTGTAACAGGCACTTAATAAAAAACTAAATGCTATTTAGATGAGTGGGAGCTACTCACCTCCCTTGCCTTTAGTCTATCTAGAATTTGGACATCTATCCCAGACTAAACATTTGTGCTTCCTCTACTCTTAAGGAAACAAAGTTTCCTTCTGGAGGCTGTCACTTCCACAAACGGGCCAAACAAGTCCCTCCAGGGATGGCAGATCCAAGGACAGTGAAGGATTACCTGACACACAGGTGAGACAAGTCTTTCTTTCTCTGTCTCTCTGCACCTTCCTCAAGGGCAGCAGGGGAGGGGAGGTGCTGATCTCCCTTCTCTGGTGACCAGCAGCAGAAGCAAGGGAGGGAGTGAAGCTGAATCAGGGCAAGTTCAGACTGGACACTGGAGAAAGTTCTTCACTGGGAGGGTGGTTGGTCACTGGGACAGGCTGCCCAGGGACCTGCCTTGCCCCTGGTCACGACACCAAGCCTGCCAGAGTTCAAGGAGCACCTGGGCTGCTCTGGATGATGCTCATAGTCACAGGGATCAGTTTTAGATACTCCTGTAAGGATCAGGGCTTTGGGCTCTGTGACTCTTCAGGGTCCCTTTCAACTCAAGACAGYGTGTGAGTCTAAGCTGAAGTAACTCAGCAGACTCCAGGACACCAAACCAGCCATGCTGTGCCCTCGTGGATGTGGATACTAYGTAACCATAAACCTCCAAATTCCTGTTGGGGCTACAGAGGTTAAACAAGGACTAGAACTACTCTGTCAAATAAGGGTAGGTATTACACACACCCCTAAGCCATACAGCTTTACAACAGGCTCACACAGAGCCAACCCATACAAAAATATACATAGTGTATGGGATTGTTTACTCTGGTGTATCTTTTTAGAGTAGGGAGCAAGATATATTGTCAAATTCCTCCTCAAATTATTTATTTTAAAAAAATCTAAATACAGGAAGGCCCTAAGAGACTTCCTGTTGTTCAAAATTCATCAAGCAAGTGCTATTGAAACACTATGAGGACTTARGCAAGAGTTGGCTTTTAAAATAATCAAAAAGATATTTTGTAACAACCAAACAGTTCTCAGTCACTAACTCTGGCAGCAAAGTCACCTCTATCCTTTCTCCACTCTACTGCATCAGTATTGCTGTGTCCCCTCAGTTACAGGGCTACCACATCCAAGAGGATAGGATATGATGCAGGTTACACTCCTGGCAGCTTCAAGGTCTATTCAGAACCCTTCCCATGAGGTCAGATTCACCTGAGCTGCATTCCAAAGACAGCCACACCATGCACTGGGCCAGTATTACAGAGCARGATGAAAAACCACAGCCAACATCCATCTTCCAAAGCACCTCGTAGAAAATAAATCAAGCAGCTCCTGGTGCACAGGGGCACACTGGGCCCACCTGCTCACAAAGGCATCTGGAATTCATTCACTGTTTTGGAAGGCAGCTGTGTGTGGCCACCACCTGGATTCCATGGCCAGGAGCTCCTCCTCACCAACACAGCTTGGTTCTCAACCAAGAAGCCTCAATGCCTTCCTTTCAGAAGAGGGAACCACCACATCCCAAAGCCTAGATGTCCTTTTTGCATCGCCACAATTCATGGAGCATCCAGGACAGTCAGTTGAGCAAGATCGTGCCTAAGTAGGCATTGCTGCTCAATTAGCTGAGTTGGCTGAAGGTTTTCCCATTGTAACACAAGATTTCTATTCTAGTATTATTTTCAGTGTGAAGAAAAAAAAAAATCAGTGGAGATGGGTGGGGTTTTTTGCGCAAAACTTGATGCTTTAATGAAAAAAAGGTTGCTTTTCTCAATATTTTGCTGTTTATTTCTGTTGGGAACACTTGAAACGCATAACTTTTGTCAGAGAAATATCAGTCCGTGTCTGTCCGAATTCCTCCAGTGTCAGCTGGGAGCTGTAACTCAAGGGCTCCATGGCCCCCTCTCTCCCTGGGCACCTCTCCAGCCCTCATGACGCATTCCCTGTTTGACTAACCCAGGGTAGGAGCATCATGGGATCTGTAATTCAGCCAAAGAGCTCAGCCCCAAGGGAGACACGGCGCACAAGGCACTTGAATGACAATTTCTGAGAGCTGCAACAGTAGCCCAAACTGATGCTGCTTTAAGGGCCAAATGGATTTAATTAAATGTTTCCATTTCAAAAGGCTGGAACATTTTATTCAGTGTTTTCCAGCTGACAATTTCTCATTTTTTGAAAAATTTCCATTCCAGGAAAATGTTTGGTATTTCAGCTTTCCATGTCAGTTCAAGATGAAATGAAATGTTCAAGAATCAGATTTTGATGGTATATGGACACTCAGTTTGGGGAAACAGCCACATTAGTTAGCTGTCAAAAGTGAAATGGTTTCATCCATGCAAGAAAGGTGTAATCCAGTTTGCCTTTGACTTCAGTGGAAGCCACCTTTTTAGCTTAATGGAGCCTGGATGGGGTCCCAAAAGACCAAGGGAGGGTGGAGCTGATAATAGTTACAGATATGGGAAACAGGGGTCAAAAGTGAAAGAGCAAGAATACAAGAAGCAGCAACTAAGATGATCTGTTACCTGGTCTTGATCAAAACAGTTTTACTTCAGTAACAGGATGAAAATCCATCAAGATTATAACTTCTAATTCCCAGTTACAGTAAAGATAGCAGTTAATCACTAATTTGTAGAGTAGAATAAATCCATAGTATGARTTTGTCATGAGCACTATAGCTTCCAATGCTCAAAAGAGTTCCTCAGGAAACCCTCATAATGCTCCATTCAAGGAGACTACTCTTAAGCCACAGATAATAATACGACACTGAAMTGCTCACCACAAGTTGTCTGTCCTTCCTTAAACCTCCCCAGAACTGCTCTGCTGGACTGGTACTACAGAAAGCCTGTCAGGAGGGACCAGGGTCTCTGGRCTTTGAGCACACCTGCAGGTGGAGAACAGCCAAGTGTGGGCTTCCAGAGCTGACACTTCAGTGAAGGCTGGCCACCAAACCCAYCCTCTGCACTGCCCAATCTGTTCTGGGAGGTAGCCCCAAGCCTTCCACCCCAAAGAGTACAAGAGGAACCCTGGGGAGTCCACATCCATCAGCATCAGGGTATGTGTTGAAAGCAAGAGAGCACTCAGAACTGTAAGTAAATCAATTCATCTGAACATGAGGGGTGAAGAGAATTGGGATTTGTTTATCTTTCATTTCCCTTTAGTACAAGGCAGATGTTTCTAAGTAATAAGCAGAAACCTCTACAATTTTCAAGACTGAAGAGGAAGGGAGGGAGGAAAAAACATGTACAAGCTTTAAGGATGTTCTCAGCTCCAGCTTAAAAAAAACAAAAGAACCAAAACAAAAATCAAACCAAACAAACAAAAAAACCAAACCCACATGCCACCAAAAATTTCTATCTGTAAAAGCAAGTTTTTTCTTAAGCTGTTTGGTAATTCTTAGTTCACAGGAGCATTTATCCAGAAGGTTCTTCGTGTTTCCAGTCTAGGTTGTAGCAATCTCAGTGAGGCACTAAGTTTTAGGCCATTAAAGTCTCTCTGTGCAGCATGGTCATTTTAAAATGATGTGGTAGCCATCATTGCTCTCAGCTGTAACAAAGAAATGCAAAACATGTTTTCATTGCTTTAAAGAAACACCAGAGATASAGAACTTCAAATTTTCTTTCTAGGTAGTTTGCAATAGTTCATACACTTGTTTCACAACCCACTCATGAAAACCAATGTTGAACATCTAAGTTAAATAATTTACACAAAAAACTCCTACACACTACCATATTTTATCATTTTACTCGAAGGCTTCCTGCTCATTTATGTCAATGGTGTCAATGGATTTGTAGAATTTTTGTAGCAATGTAACTGCGAGTAAAGCATTGATCAGTCTATCATAGTGTAGTCAACAGCCTGACTTACACTAGATTAGATTACTTATCTTTTCAGGATAACAGCATTGAGTTTGTGATAACATTTAGTGCAACTGAAAGGAGGAATTATCTTTAGAGTAACAGGTAAGAGCAGCAGCAATACACACCTTTCAATGTACTGATAACAAAACAGGATTCGTCTTGGAAGTTTTGCACCATCTGAAGGGCAGAAGAAAAAAGCCAACACAATACATTTTTAGCAATTAAATTTACAATTCTTTCAGAGCCAGTATAGACTTGGAGGAGAGGTATTAAACAGCGTTTGGTGTCCAGTCCTGCACAGTCCTGAGWAACCCTGCCCATGAGATTATTAATGTACATGACTGATCAATTAARGTCCTTGCAATTGATAGTGTTTAAGGGAAGTTCACACTAAATGTGCTTGCTTGATCTAKCTTATTCAGCATTCTACCATCCTCTTTGTAGCTCTTGATCCTGAAGGTTCCTATACCACTCAAATTATTCTATTAAAGATCATGCTCTTTGTTGCTTTCAGTGAAGCTGTACTAGTTTAGACAGGATTAAGTAGTCCCTTTCCTAAAAATCCAACAGTGGTAATTATATATTCAGCTAAACGATGGAGCTCAGCTGAACTTACATCAGCATTTAAAGAAAACCTGGAAATGATAAACCCCAAGATGGACTCCCTGCTGAATAAAGGAATTGCTACTGAAAAGCCAGCTCAGCAGCAGTCTGGCTATGTTGATCAGACATTAGTACAGATGCTGTACTTGMAAGGTTCATTTACCTGTTTGTATTTTGTCATGGAACAAGAATTGTAGTGAAACTGTTGTAAGAAACAAGGCAAATCATGGGAAGAAAGACTAGAACCTAAAGCTATTTGAGCTATTCATGAGAGGCAAYTAGATTTTCAGAAGTAGTGCAGATTCTAGTGACAGCTTTAAATAAGGAGATAAAGATTATTTCAGCTGCAATATGAAAAGCCCATTTAAGATTCATCCTTAGTCAATGCTTCCTCTCATCTTAGAGTAGTTATGTGGGASAGAGGAGRTAAATTACCTTCAGGAGACATCTCATACAGTTGAAGCAAATGCTGGACACAATTCCAGAGAAAGGAAGTGTGACCTGAACCTCTCTGATCAGTTCATGAAATCCAGCTTTGTGAAAAAGCCTTCTCCTAGCTACTGAGTATCATCCAAGAAGTGCATTTTTYAGCTCTAAGTTCTCACATCAAAACACCCTTTTCAACTTAGACCGATTTCCCTATACTCTTTTGGATTTAACATCCAGCCTCTACTCCTTCAAATCAAGCTTCTCTGGCCAGTTTGTGTGTCTTTGCCTAATGATGCATGAAGTACATTCACAGAGTGCCACACTCTTGCCACTATAGTACTAGAACAAGAAAAAAACTATCAGAAAAGCAATAGAACTTGTTAATAATTGACTTAAGCAAATACTTAAAGCCTTATACCCAGGCTGGTTCATGCAATTCCCCTACCAAGAGCTGCCTYCAAGCACTTTGCATCCATAAAGCATTGAAGTTCCAGATTTAATCAGGCTGGAATAGCAAGGAGACTTCAGGAATAAGCATTACAGCCTTCAATTTAAGCTCCAGTTGAGACCTGTGCTCTGCTTCATTTGTTTTAACAATKCTTCTTTAAATGAAGCTCCTTAAGTGATTCTGGTGCATGAATGAGTAAGTCATTTAGTAGAGGAAAAAGAGGAAGAAGGGCAACTCACTATTAACCTGTAAGTTAATGGAATGGACTAAATTAAGGCATCATAYATTAGGACACAAACAGTATCAGAGGTCCATGAATTATAGTATGCATATACTGACAGACCCAGTGCCTGGAAACATGGGCCAAAATGTAAAATTTATTGCCCTACACATTTTAAAACTTACCTTCTTTGAGCAACTTACCTATTTAATTTTAAAAGTTCTTTAGAGCCTCACTTCAAAATGTGTGTAAGTAGCCAAAATGAAAAGAAATTCATRTAATCATTYAGRCTGGAAAAAACCTCTAAGATCACCATGCACAAACATTGACCTGGCACCAGCAAGACCAACTCTAAAYCAYRTMCCCAAGTGYCACAGCTACATGACTTTTAAACACCCCCAGGGATGGTAACTCAACCACTTCCCTGAGCAGCCTGYTTCAACGCTTGRTAACCCTTTCRATAAACWATTTTTTCCTAATACCCAATCTAAACTTTCCCTGGTWYARMTTGAGGCCATTTCMTCTCATCCTRACACTTGTTACTTGGGAGAAGAGACAGAGCCCCACACTGCCACAACCTCTTTTCAGGTGGAGCRCAACAAATGACCAATTTTGGTTTCCTTTACTTTAAAATAGCAAACAAAAACCCCAACATCTTTTACAAAGCAAAGGTCTTGAAACCACACYAAAATCAGTGTTGCGCATGTTGATTCGCTACTTTAACTTGATGGGATTCATGGCTTTACAATTCTCCCCTGAAGATGCATTTCATAATTTAAAAGTTCATTCTAACTTCAAGAAGTCAGACAACTGTTCCACCTCAGACAAAGCTGCAGCCCCTTCAGCCCCCTCACCTCGTTGCTCACTAGGACRTGGATCCCCGTGGGTCCCTGCCGGTAGATGCGGTTGATCTGCTGTGGAGAAATGCTGTACAGGTTTGCAATCTTCTCCAGCAACTCCAGTGTGGTCAGCTCCTCTAAGAAGATTGCATGATACACTGCAACAAGTGGAAAGCAGCTACAGTACAGATGCACCAGGACAATCAGCATCAACAACCAAATGGGTTTAAGATGAAGGTTCAAATGGAATAAACAAGATTAGTATTTTAAGGCATCCCCCAAATATCTGGCTTGATGATTTGCAGAAAAATACCCACTATTCCTATGCAGCAGGCAATTAAAACACACACAACTTTTACCCAGAGGAAAACATGGGGACTAATTACAACTTGCATTATGAGGCACTAAAACAGCCTTCTCATAGAGCTGCTTATACTTTTGGATAATCTTCTTTTACTGATTTTTGAATTTWAAAAAAATAATTCAATCAAATAGTAAAACAAATGCTATGTCACACAAAAGCAATATTTTATTAGATACCATTCACTGATTCCATARGCACAAACTAAAACATACAATGTATAAGGTAATACCATTGACAGTATTGTTTTAGAAATCTAATCCAAATTATAGCTACCAGGTAGGAAAGCTGTGCCTGTTTATTACTAAATGCAAGATTTAAGGATAATCTTTGTTCTCATTTGATTGTACATTGTCTCATGAGGGATGAAAAATTCCCAAAAGCTGTGAACTTTCAAGAATTATAACATTACTTTAAGACCTACCRACCTTCCACTTCCCTGCATTTTTTCAAACAAGACACAATCTAAAGAAAATTGAGGTTGGAAGGGTGATTTTTAATGCTGTTGTCCCTACTAAGAACTGAATAGAGATTTTGCTGTGGCACTCTGCAGATAATTTGTAAGCTGGGTCTGCCCCCCAGGCAGACAGTGCCATTTGGAATCTGTAGCTATGAAAGCATAASCAAAGTGGCAAAACTGGGATAAACAGGATCCCTTCAAACACTAAGGACACCAAGCTGTCCTGCACAGGGTCTCAGGCAGAAAGCAGCATTCTCACCAGGTAAGTGTTTCACAAAATCCATACATAAGAACTTACCACAAAGACTGCCATCTCCATTTTCTCGTTTTTGGTGGAGATGGGACCTGTTTTGCTCTGGTTCTTGACAGACATAAATTGTCATCTTGGGCCTCACATTTCTRTGGATTAATCAAAACCAGTAGTAAGTTATTTAGTAGATCTGAAACAGTTTCAGATCAGCTATCAAACAGTAAGAGATGSAATCATTCAGGCCATGCATAAGTAACAAACTAAGGGATAGTCTTGATGCTGGTGACTAGACAGCCTAGRATGTCCAGCAAGAGACCCCTGGGTGGTGATGCAGAGCATCTTAATCTTTGCAAGATCAGGTAACAACAAACAGTTTACAGCACTTTGTAAGCAGTTCATCATGCCTGCCTCTACTGATTTAAATCCTGCTCAGCTGTAGAACTTAGGAGCAGCATAGGATATTGTAGGCTGTGTATCTCATGAAATGGATGCAAGCTATCAGCTGGCAGCAAATAAACCACTACAGATCCACATTATGCTGCTTTGTTTTGGCAMCATTTCTGAGCTGTGCTTGGATTTGAGTATCATTGTGATCTCCAGTCCCTGAGAGAACCTCTCTGAAGTATTAAAAGGGAGTCTAAATGGTACAACTCCAGGATTAACTTCTAGTTAACACTGAAATTATCAAGGGATCATAAAAAAATAGGAAGGAAATAGTACAAACCTTCCTTTAATTGCATTAAAGAGCCGAATTCCATCAGCAGGCCCACAGATTTGAACAAAATCTTCTTTGGACATCTTCAGTAAGTCAGCACCTACATATTTCAAATTGATTTTTCTTCAGAAGTTAAGCAAATCAGCTTCCAAATAGTATGTATGGGCAGCAGAAAAGGGCAAGGGTAGAGGGCATAGAGAATCCACAAAGCTAAACCAGATTGATTTATGCATAGAAGTTACAAATTCAGAGARGTGTGCACTTTAAATCAATCACTGTGAAACAGAAAGGAGAAGCTGCCAAAAGAACAATGCTGCATTGGAAAATACTCCAGCCAGCTCTTAAACAAGCTAGATATTTCACACTGGCCATTAAATGACCTGGTCTGCTGTAACTGTCACATTCGCTGAGTTATTTCATCGTGTTGCAAGTCAGAGAGAGTCTCCTCATGGTTTCAACACCTCTAACAACTGCCCCTTCCAMCATCTTACTGGTGTGTACAACTACTGAATGGGAGGGTACAGTGAAGGTGCCAGATGCTTCTTAAATGTGCACATGGGCAGGATGAGAGGCAGCAGACAGAAGATGAAATGCTGATTAGATGTAAGAAAAAACATTTTCACTGTCAAAATAGATAAGTATTTGAAGAGGTCTTTTAGAGAGACTGTGSAATTTCTGGCCTTGGAAWTATTCAAAGGCAACTGCACAAGGCCCTGGACTTGCTTCGAAGTTGCACTTCATGAACTTAGGAAATCCATTCCATCTAAACTTATTTCCTTCCATTTTTACTTACTCTGTAGGTCTACAAACTGTTTTGATAAACGGTAACTAATCCAAGAACTAAAGAACAACCACACTGGATCAGACCAAGGATCCCATCAAAAGTGGCCAGCAGCAGATGCTACATGAGCTGCACTTACAGAAGAGAAAAAACCCAGAATATTTGGACTGTTTAAACTCACCCGAAAAACTTGAGAAGAGTCTACAGAATGGAGAGAACCTATTACGATGAAGCCACTGCTGGGCATCTTGAATAGAAGCAGAAGGAAGGAGATGCTACATTGCAAAAAGAATAAGAAGGTCTTGAAATGAACTGTTCACCAGTGTCCTAAAAGAGAAAAGCACCACATTAACATGATCTCAAGTACTTACATCATTGCTGGGAGGCAGGAGCTCCATTTGGTGGGTTGGAGAACTGTTGCTAAAAGAAATTATATAAAGTTGGAAGAGAAAAACAACACATTACTTTAAATTTTACATTGCAGCATCCATCCTCTTCCCCCTCCTCTATTTGACTCAACTTTCACAAATTACATCCAATTTGGCTTTTTTTCATCTGTTACATCCAACTTGGCTTTTTTTGTCTATCATATCTTTAAAAAGGTGTTCAAAATTTGGAACAAGAATAAAAAAAAAAGCTCTCTACCTGAGTCTTTTGCTGGTCATTTGAGGTCCTCATCAAAACTGAGAGGAAAAACTCAGGTTTGCTGACCTCAATCAAGCTTTTCCATATGGTTGACTCACTAATGTGACATCACCTAAGCAAGAAAATTGTAACCTACAGGGCGGCTGAACTTGAAATTTCTATGAGCCAGAAATATCCTAACTAAATCCACTGTCTAGTAATAATTCTTTRTAAAAACTGAATAAAGGACTTTATAATTCAACCCTGGTGTTATTTTAAACATAGTCAAGTGCCATAAATCATGCAAAACCACATTTCTACTAAATTCTCCTAAACACAGACAGGACTCCTAAACATATCAGGGATTTTACCAAAGGAAAAAATATTCAGCAGATCTCTCTATTAACACAAAATTTTGTAATTTCAGTGTTTGTTCTTTTTCATAGTTTGAGGGGATTYATTGAAAATTAGTGATACAACATGGATTAATACAACATGGTAAGTAAGTTGTGTGGGAAGGCARTAAGACAGCAGAGTCCTACCAAAAGAAAAAGGCCTATACCAAAGTCCTAAGGGGGAAGTATGTAGCAGGGAGGACTGACAAATACTGAGGGACACTGCTGTACCTTTCTGACACCAGTTACCATCTTCAGCATTTCACAATCACTAGAGCTGTCTTGTTATGATGGCTATTTAATGAATTAAACATGTCTTCATTAGTCCTCTGTTCTGAAATGGCATCTCAAAACCCAGGCTGTTTTGCCCCAAACAGGATTTCTTTACATGTCATTCACCTAGGAATTCAGCACCCCAGACTACCTCAAGACAGAAAGTAAGGAAGAAACAACAACTCTGAAGAGGTGTTGAAAGCCTCTACACACTTGTGAGAAGATACTGGGGTTGGTGGTACAGGGCATGRTGCGTTCTCACCACAAGTTGCCCTGAGGCTCTCTGATGCTCCCCTTCCAGCCACCACATAAACATGTACAAACAGTACTCTGCACTACAGGGAATTCCTGGATGGAAGGTCTTAAAGGCTTTTGGAAAATACTTTCTCCTTGCCAGAAAGGGGGGAGGTCCTTAACATCATCTTGCAGGGTAAGAAATGCATGAACACACAAAGGCTACCGTATCAAGAGGAAAGATAAAGCATGTATCTGTTACATACCCATCTCCGAGGTTGAAGCTGTTGGGAGAACTGTTGTAGCTTGGAGAYGGAGCATTGTTCATTTGATAAGGCACATCTGGCCAGGGAGAGCACTGTTGGAAAAAAGGCAGTGGGGAAACTTTCATAAGGATGGAAATAAAGGATTTGATTCTCCTCTAATACCACATTCATGCTGTTGCCACGCCACTAACTTCAGCTCATCACTCCTGCTGGGAGGAGGAGACGGGCCATGGATTTTCTACGCTGCTCTCCAAGTGGGCTGTCAGGGGGCCAAGATTGATTCCAGTTGTGCATTCCACATTTCTTTCTCCCATTTCACAAAGCCTGTCCCCAAATAACACTGGGCCAAAGTGTGCACAGCTGTAAGTCAGAGCAACGCCAGTAAGTCAACTCAGACTGAAGGCAGCAATGATACAGAAAAACCCCTGGTCTCAATTATAAATCCCTAATTAAATCCAGGCAAGAGTGACAAAAATGCTCCTGTGGCATTGCTTCAGGTTTATACCAGCAAAAGAGCAGAATTTGAACCAGCCTTCTGAAACCTCTGGCTATTAGTCAAACAGCTCCAGTCATAAATGGGTACTAAGTGGAGAAAACTTTAGATAGACAGACAGACACAAAGCTACTAAAAGCCTTCACAAATATAGGTCAGACTCCACATTCCATGACAGTAGTGTAAAACCAGAGTAACCCAGCTAGAATTAGTGACTCTGTCCTGAATTTAAGACACAGTAATCAGCAGGAGAAATCTAGCCCTGTTGAACCCCCCACCACCAAGAGCTCAAGAAAATGCTCTGTAGTGGCCTTGTTTGCAATGATAAAAAGACAGCAAGTGTAGCTTTGGAGCTTTATCATCTCCACAAACACTAGCAAATATTTTATAATCTCCACAAGCACTGGCAAATATTTAACTCTTTGGCAACCCACATTTCCCCATCCAATATGTCAAAGTGCATCAGAGCTCACAGGGAGAGTCTGGGATCTGCCAACTCAGTAGAATTAGGTCTGACAATCAGAAAACATGCTGGTTGCTCCTGGCAACATGAGGAAAATGGAGTGGGAGAGATTGGATCTCACAAATGGGAAGTTTATTTAAATTAAGAATAATTAACGTCATTTTTAGAAGTCCAGCAAGCTGCTCCAAAAAAAGAAGAACTAAATCAAATAACAAGTCATTCCCAYAGGGAGACTGAACAACACTTAAATCTCTTGAGTCGTGTTGCTGACTAATTCTACAGCCTATGGTAAGTTTGTATAAACATCTTAGTAATGACAGGGAGGGGCAGAAACACATAAAACTCTACACCAGATGCATCAGAATATAAGACAAGATATTCCTAGAGTACAACCCAAAATCTTGCATATAACAACTTCATAGGCACATTCACAGAAAAACAGATTAATAATTTAATCAGACAGCCTATTCATCTGCTCAAGTRTCCCATCTTCAACGTGAGCTTTTGCCAAACAGTTCTGAAAAAAAAAATACAGACAACTGTATTTTCATACAATGGGCACCTGAGGGCCATGACAAGCGCCCAGGAGCACAGCGGTGAAAATTGACAAAGTTGTTGTTTTGGGGTTTTTTTAAAGYCAGGCTTCTAAGGTTTAGTTTATACCCCAAGACACAAACTTTGGCATCTTTCATAAATTTCAGCAGTGAGTCATTTTATAATTTCGCTTCACTCTCAGTTTCACTCAGATCTGAGCACACATGTCTCCACAAGACAATCTCCAGGGCTCAGATGCTGTTTTCTTTTAAATTTATCACCCAACATGATGTAGTATGATGTGTCTAAAACACTTTACCTCTGTGAGAATAGTTGTCTCATAGGAAGGCTGATACTTCTCCTTCTCTTGGGTGGTTTTCTTTTCCATTTTTTCCCTGTCAGTCTTCTGTTTTCTGTCTGCTCCTTTAGGCTATAAGTACAAGCACAGGCTCTCCCTTATGCCAAGCATTACAAGTTTGGAGACAGAGGCCAACAGATTTATCTAATCTGTTCACAAAAGCCTCCTTAAGATTTACAGGCATTCTACATATGAAACAAGATCAGATCTGCATTTTCTAGACAAAATAATTAATCAAGCATCCCTACTGTTTCTGTACATCCACCACTGATGCCTATTGCAATTCTGAAATAGGCTGACCACAGCCCTGAGATGTGATCCCAACTACTTCAGCCCGTAAGTTACACACCTCAACTGGCATTTGTAGCATCTTTCCAGAAACAGGAAAGACACTGCTCACAGGAACACAACTGGAGCAGCAGATCCCTTGAGCAAACAGGCCTATGGAGAGTTTGTTGTTAAGTAGCTATAGGTCTGCTAYGCCTGGATTAGGAGCTTCAAAGATGCTTGTTCTCTGAATCTTTTTCTCCTCCAGGTACCATAGAGACAAACTCTGCTCCAACAACAATAAAAAAAGGGTACTTAAGATCTCCATAATAAGATTTTATTGTTCATGGAGGGTTCAAACAAAGAAACTGAAGATGCCCTAATGTCCTGATTGCCTAGGAGCATCAAAACACACTGGATACCCCAAATGTGTCAGTATTTTTGTAGTGTTTGAGGTACAACACAACCCTTGGTGCAACATTTCAACTAGAATTGCTGTGTAGGTCAGTGTTTATAGCAGCATGYGCACAGGAGTCTTGTTTAAGATCTTAAGCATACCCAGTTAAAASTTTGCTCTTTTACTCCAATATTTGCATCGCTCGTACAGCACCTGAAATCTTTGCATGTTCCTGTGCTTTAATCTAGTTGATGACAAAGCCAAAACTACCTCCTACCTTGAACACTTTGATCTGGCAGCTTGCAGAATGCAAGTGCTCTGTGTATTCACCATTTTCATTCTGCTTAAAGGTGTCGATTTGCACCCGGAAGGGCACCCCCTTCTCTCCTCCATGCTTCCGTGGAGTAAACTCTGTGCTGATGCAATGTACCTGGCAAAACAGAAACTGTGCTCATCTCTGGAGACAGCTGGAACCTGTGCTCATCTGAATTTCAGAACACAAGGTTTTGGCTCCTCACAAAATATTAAAAGAGGCAGAAGAGCCCATATGTTTTCATTTCTGCTCCTTTCAACAAAATAATCAGGAGAACAAGCAGTTCAGAAAGAAACAGAGCATCAGGAAAAGCAACCTTTCATTTAAGTAAATCCCTCATTCAGGTTAAAAACAGTTGATGCTCAGAATGAGAAATAGTGACRGAAGAGGAAAGAAAGGAAAACTAACAGGTTACGAACAGTTTCCTCAAAACAAAATCTATGCTTAGAAAACGATACCAGTGTCTGAGTACTTTTTTAAAGAAAAAACCGACAGTAGCAGGTAGTACTCCAACATTAACAAGTAGCCAGCAAATTGATTTAGCAAGTATCCTACAAATGAATTACATATGATTATCACGAGCTAGTAATTACCATTACCATCCTTCTCTCCTGTTCATGTACTGACTATTTTTTCTCCCCAGGTCTTCAAAAGATATCTAGCCACTGCATTTACCACAAAAATATGACTTATCTCTTACCTGAATGAATGCTGAAGCCCTCTTTGACGGATCCCAGAGAAATTCAACAGTGTTCAACTGGGTCGGGCTAGCCCTGGGATCCAAGATACCAACTGACAGCGGGATATCTGTAGAAGAAAACCCCTAAAATTTTAAAAATATTAAATTGAAGAAGAGAAAGCACTTCCATACAATCAGAACATGCAAGTGAAAGTGCAGCCATCAAAGACAGCGCTACTTGGGCCTACAGCACTAGATCTCCTTCCCTCCCAAAGACATACAGGACTGCTAAAAAGCCTAAACACACATGCAAGCACTGCATGCACCACTCATCCCCCCAGCAGCGCAGAGGTGCCACAATGAAATAGCCTCACCTATATCAAGGATGCGGTCCCCAGGCCGACTCCACCTCCAGCCCTCGAGCTGCTGATGCTCCGTGTACTGCAGGCGGCGGTCGTGGAAAACCACACGAATTATACTCTGTTAAAAAAGACAGCAGCATGAACAATGGCATCCAGAACCCTCTCTCAAGATGACTTTGGTCTTCCAGAGTAGAAGCAAAAGCTGATCTGTTATGCTTCTCACCCCCTTTGATGAGGAGAGTAGAAGGGTCCCCCTAAGAGACCCCCATCATCATGGGTATCAAATTCCTAAGGGACCCCTGAGAGAGAAACACATTTCCCCCTTCACAGGGCTCATCTTACAGGAGTAACACAGCCCTGTACAGCTTTCTGGGATTCACTCTGGAAGCACTATAGCAATGGCCACCTAATCTTAGGTGTTGTGGCATGTAAACATCACTATTTTGCCTCAACACCCCAAAAGGCTCATATGGGGTTAATATTTAGTGAGTCTGTACCATGTCCCAATCCCAGTATATCCCATTCTGACTTGCAAATGTGGAAGCCAGCTCACCTGTCCCTGCCCCAGCGGAGCTGACATGTCCAGACACCTTGTCAGTGGGAATTRAACTTTATTCCAGCCATTAAGAGCCAGTCATTGGATTTGCACCGGAGTAGTTAAACAAGGGTAGGTAGAATAGGAAAGCGTCTGTAACAGCAGGCTGGTCTGCAATAAGGCAGCCATGCCAATAACTGGAGAAAAAAGGCTGGAATAAGGGCAATCCCCAGGGCAAACAAGTCCTAAGTACTCCTAACTAAAATGTTCTTTTGTATATTCACAGTGCTATACTTACATGAGTTAATGACCCCCAGCATCCTTGTTTTTCAAGCCCACACTCTTGCTGGGGACTCCTGTATCAAGTGAGTGAGCAACTTTTGCCAGTGAACCTGAGAAATGCCCAAATCAAACCCTAGCTTCAAGATGCAAACAAGCCACAGTGGGAACACCTGCAAAATTGGAATCCCAATCCACACACTACCTGAAATGGGCCAAAAGACAAATAGAGAATGGCCTAAACTTGGACAACATTTGAAATCCAAATTGGAATACTAATTTTGCAACTAGTTCCCACTTCTCAAAGGAAATCCTGAGGCAGAAAGCCAAGAATTGAAGGTTGGATCCAGAACCAGGGTCCAGACCAATGTTTTTGAATTTGAACTGTTTTGGCAGTGGAGGAAACAACAGGAAAAAGTCCCCCAAACCAAATGATCAAGTTCTGTATGTTCATCATCATGCCCATTACCAAAGTAAACTGGAGCTATACAAAATCTGCCTGGCAGAACTATGTAAACACCTGGGCCCTCCATTTGTCACGTAACAACCCAGGCATGTTGCTGTGATTCAGCAGGGAGACAAGACTGCCTCTCCACAGCTTTGACCATGTTCACCACTGAACTTTGGGATTCCCCTGAACCCAACATTCACAGTGAAACKCTGGGGTCATGATCACAAACAGAATAAAGGTTGCCCTGAAGCCCTGCAAAGCCAAGCTGCATAGTCCCATGAAACTAGCACTCAACAACTCCATCACCCCTGCTTCCATTAAAAACAATGGCAAAGTGCTTTCCATTGTCTCAGYGGGAGCAAGGTCAGGCCCTTCATTAAAGGCTGTATGTAGTAGCAGGAAGAAAAGAAATCTATGTTTCTCCTTACCTTTACATATTTTGTGTTTAAATCTTGAAACTCTCCCAATTTCCTATTCTCAAGTAGACGGATTTCATAAGACTGACCTAGAGTTTAAGGAAACATTTCCAAGGTGTTTAATATGTTGTAGCAAYGAGAGAGTCATGCTGGCATTTATGTGGCTGATAAAGCATACGTTTGATCAGGGAAAGCTTATTTTTGCTAACATAATGCATTTGCCCCAATAATCRACAGGCACTAAAGCACAGCAGAAATCTTAGGGGAAGGTTTGCCTTTTGGCAGCTAAAAGCTCTCCATTAGGGCACCAATTATAGCTGTCTCTCAAGGCTGCTATGGTTTTCTGGTCACCCTCCAGAAAGTCACCAGGGTGCTCGAGGCAGTTGTCCCCCCATGCCACATGGCTGTAACAGCACTGCCTGTCTGTCCCTTCTACCAAAGCAATTCTGCCAAAGCAATGGCTGTRTGTAGAAGTGCTGGCACAACAGGTCCAGGAACAATTCTGCAGAGGATRGCAACTGGGGAAAATCTTGCCATCTTCAGCAAGTAGTCAGGCCTGTAAGGTGTTTTGGTGAACCACAAAAAAAAAGTTTCGTAAGATCTGGAAAGCCGCTGCCAAGGGCATAAATATTCCTCCAGACTTGCGTGGAGGCAGCAACGGGTATTACAGCATGTGCAAGGACCAGTTCCAGGAAGGGAATACACACTCCCATCACCACCCTCACATAAGGAATTTAGTCAATTCAACAGAATTCAGCTAACTGGTTTATGAAATAACATCTCTTCGAGGCTGACAGCAGACAAAGGAGACTGATGTCTCAATACCTTACACACAGAAATGACTAAGACAGTACAAAAGCCCATTGTACTGCACCAAGTCTTTACAATAAGCCTGCAACCARTACCAAGGCAAGGTAGGATCATTAGGATTAATGGAGTATATGTGTACCTTATGGCTAGCTTTTCTTGTTCATCTTGCTATCCTCCCTTTTCCTGAAAAATGCACAGGGTAGGACAAGGCAGGCACCAAGGAGGAGACCAGTTTGGTTTTACTGGCTCAACCTGCTCAGTATCTTTGCAGAACTGGCCCTGCAGAAAACTGCAAAGCAGATCTATCTCACTCTAAGCAGCTTCTACCAGCAGAGACAAAAATGCTGAATTTTCAGATCTGGATTTAGAAATGGGAAACTTAGGACAGCAGATGTGTCAGAAAGGCAGACTGCCTTTTGAGAATCCCACCTGCATGGATACAGACCATATTCACAGAGCACAGAGATAACTGTGCTTATTCAGCTGGCTAGCAGATAGGAAAAAGAAAAAAAAGGAAGGACAAAAGAGGCCATATTGAAGCCTGAAATGCTTGCACAACAGCCCTACTGATGTTAGCAGGAGTTCTGCAAACAGGAAATGACCCTTGAATCCAGCAAGTGACTGAGGGCATGGGGAGAGCAGAGAATAAACCATATGAAGTACCAAAATAACCATGGCAACATGCACCAATTTTTACCCATCTCCTGGCACATGAGYAAAACAAAATTACAACAGTGACCTGCCTTTAAACACTGCTAGACAACAAGTGGATTTTGTAAACCACAGTCCTGAAATCGAGGTCTTCCAGACAAACTCGCAAGACTTTCTAATGTTCCCATTGATACATGTTAATATTGTTCACCTGGCAAATTTTAGAGATATGTACATCATCAATACTGTTATATTAGCAYAAAAAAGATCAAGGTCAGGTTAATAAATGGGTTTCTCTCAGAATCATAGAAAAGACCCTTTAGATCATCAAGTCCAACCATTACCCTAGGAATGCCAGGTTCACCACTAAAACATGTCCCTAGTGCCATAYCTGATTTACTATGTAGTTGTATGTGCTGTACGTGTTTATCTATGTTGCACAAATTGGCTGCTCAGTGGTTCAGTCTGGAGACACACTTCAGCTATTATAGAGTGAAACAGTTCATCATCTTGAACCCATTCACACAGCCAAGTATCTCTTGCACTTACAGTTCATTCCCATGCAGATATGCGGCTAATTAATCATTACAGAATATTAATTTAGGTTTTGGAAGCAAGAGACARTAAAAGACATCTGTGACCATCCTCGGGGGTAACAAGGACAGCAAAMTGTAGTGGTATGAGCTGTGCTATGAAGGAAGGCAACAGTCAAACTAGAAGCATTWTCAGCCATTCAGCAAGTATTTCAGGAATGAGCAGATTTTTGGGACACCCCTGTGCACTGATACACTCTCACTCTTTGGTCAGCCTGATCTGCTTATCTTTAGTTACAATGAGACAAAAGAAAATAACAGGCATAAAACCATCATCCATATTCCTTTCAGGCTAGYATCAAGCACTCAAAAACTCTGCAGCATGCCATCTCCAACCCCCTGCAAGGATAGGGGCAGAACTGCAGCCTGGAGGGCAGTGGGCACCACACATCTCCACCTGACAGGAGTGATTCACCTCAGAGGGAGAGAGAAACAGATCGTACAGACCAGTGAAAAAGAAACGGCAGYGTAGACAGAGTTAATATTAAACAGAAAGCCAAAGAGGAAATAACATGCTTTGATGAAAGATATATGGGTCATCTGATGGAAGCCCTGGAATGCAGTTTATGCCATGAAAAGCCTCAATCAAAATGCTATTTTATGCTAACTGCTTTCCCCTTGAACTCTGAATGTTTAACTTGAGTTGCTACATSATTATCCAACAAGACTGCTCCCAGCCAAGCTTCAGAAAACATGAGGGTATTTCCCCCTCTCTGTGAAACTCTGTCAGTGAGAATTTGGTCTCAATTCCTCAAAGTTCCCTTATCTATCCATCTGGTAGTGGTTTTTAATGTATTCTCCTTAAAGCTTTCCAGCAAATGCATTGCTTTGTGGCTTATGGTACCCAGAATTTATTAGCATGGACAGCATTCAGATACTTGTACTTTTATAGCACCAAACTGCTTGGATTATACTTTCTCCTTGGAAAATACCTTCCAAACCTTGTTCACCCTATATTTTCCACCATTGCTATCAGCAAAACTAGTGAAATGGTGAATTACAAGAGCAGCCCTGCAATTATTACTGTAGAGAAAAAAGCCTCTAAAGAATGACCACTTGGATGTTGGAAAACAAAATCCCTCTGTAAAATAAAGCAAATAATAGCAATCTAACCTGAAGGAAGCTGAACTCCCCCTGGTGTCAAAGAGGGCAAAGAAGTCATACAAGGCTCTGACAGATCATTTATGAATCCTGTACTGCTGACTCACTAGCACGAGCAGGCACACACTGACAGTTTTCTGCTAAAACTAAATCAGTAACAGATTATTCTTAGTCAGGTGTCCAAATCTGTAAAGAAACATGTCTGTAAGTGTGATTAAATAATCTGCACTTCCAGTTTYCAAGGTAGACTATAACCAGCTAAGCCCAAAACAAAGCTACAGTTCCCCCATACTGAGTTTTTCCAAGTGTCTCAGAGGGAAACACAGATTAATGCAGGTCAGACTACAACTTTCCAACTCAGTATGTGGTGGTAAAGCTGGAGACAGGAGCAGAGGATACCAGTGCTGAGATAGTGATTTGATTGAATAGCCCAGGTCAGATGTAATMCTGGGCACAAGCACACGGGCACCTAAAGCACTTCTGTCACCACCTGAAAAGAAGGGGACACTTTGCAAGCAATCCCCAGCTGAYGCTACAGCAGCCTCCTGCACAATTGTGTGACCCTGTGCTCCCCTCACTCACCACAATCCTTCTTCCCTWCCTCAGGCAGAGAACAGAACAGTAATAATATTCAGAAAACCACAACACATTCCTGAGATGCAGTTTGTGTCCCAACTTCATTGAAAGCTTCAGGGGCACCAATAAAAACCCGGGCAGGTGACAATACACTGTAATTTCTAATTTAAACAGACAATTCTCTGGGCAAAAGGAAATTCATGTAACCTCCTCCTAGGCTAGAGTTTGAGCAACTCACTTTACAAACTAAGTATACTCAGTAAAATAGTAACCACCCAGGTCCAGAGAGTTCCTGGTTCGTAATTCATGAAGCAATTCCACCTATCTGAAGGAGGATTTATAGACTGCTTACTTTTTCAAACTTGCATTGTCTTTGATAATTAACACACATTAAGTGTGGTCATGGCCACTTAATGTGGGGCCAGTAGAATTTAAAGTCAAGCACTTACTACAGATGAAAAATAATTCTGTTCAACACAGGAATGATTTCACCTGCTCAAAAGGTACAAGTTTAACAGCTTACTGATTTCCATGGAATTTAGACAGGCCACAGAAATTTTAGGCAATTTCTGAATACAAAAGATTATCATTATTTCAAGCTCAAAGTTACATTTTGTTCAAATGTCATTTTACTACACAACCACAATATCCTGTTTGCTTTTCTTTGTTTTGGTGTTACATTTCAAGGGCCACTTGCACTATGCATTTTGTGGCTTTCTGCACAATACACCGATACAATACACTAATTTCCAACTAGGATCTAATGTTCCAGGCTGATATGACTCAGGCCTTACTTAATCTAACAAAGTAGCCTTTCCAGAAATTAATTAAACCCTAACCTTTGAATAGGTTATATATCCCCAACAAAAGTCTGCAGAAAAGGGAAAAAAACCCCAAAAAACAACAGTGTCCTCTTTCTCAAAATGGATCCACATAGCACTAGACAGAACCAGCCTGGAAACTGTTTGATTATTAAGCCAAGCCAATAAAAATTCCATTTAGCAACTTTACATGGACATCCTAAAGAGCGCACAGATAAAGGCAAAGGAATGCTGACAGTCAAATGCACCATGCAGAAGGAGGGGGAGGAAAAAAAAACCTCAAGCATTTATCATACCAAACCAAAGCATATCCAGCAGGCAGAAGGATCACCTTTGAAACAGCCAAACACAACTATTGAGGGCATCAGGCACACACAAAGATTTTTCTGACAAGAAAGATTAATGAACCCTCAGGGTAAACAGACAAGAGTGGCAGAGCTGGCATGTGAACTTGCATGCTTGATGACACACACCTTTTWATCCAGTCACAAGCTAAAATAAAAATTAGAATAAGACTTGCTCAAGTGTCCCATGTGTGGACACTCTGCAGGACAAGAAGCAAAAGCAGAACCCTCAATCCCTGAACCACAAATGACAGTGAGATATTCTGCAGTTGCTTACTGCAGCCTCATTTGACAAGATGCTGTAGATGTTTATCCAGTGGATATTTTGAATTCACCAGCTACACAATAGGCCACCCTGGAAGTTCCCACTATGCTAGGAACATGGAAATCCTGCAAAGGAGGACAAGCTGTGGGCCAAGAAATGCAAAAGGAACACTAGAGTCATTCYAACATGCAGGCCCATCTTGCCCCACATCTCATCTCCAACACAGCAGCCAGAGATGGAGCAGGGTCAATAAAGCCAGCCTTTTCTTCCTTGCCATATCTTCTCAGTTTCTGGTATTCAGTGTCCAGATTGCATCTACATTGAGCTGCCCAGCCATGACCAATGCTCATTAACTCTTTTGTGTGGTCTCCTTCTGAATTTGCTTGTACTGTGGCAATCAGAACCACAATTTACACATGCCTTGCCTTAGCACTGACAGTCTGGGCCTTCACCTGCCTCCTGCCTCTCCCCTTGCACAAAKCCCCCTTAGCTCCACCATGTTTTGGTACCCAGGAGTTCAACACTGAGGATTCCTGCTCTCCTTGCCCCTACCATCAGGGCAGCAGTGCTACAGGAACACAGCTCAGCAATTCAACTCCTAATTCTAGCACCACACCACAGAGCTTCACACTCCTTATGTCCCTTTTATGTTTTTCCTCCTTTTACAATGTATCCCCAACTCAAGGGGGYTTTCCTTGCCTCCTTTTTCTACTTCCCCACCTCTTTCTTGTGGGAAAGCCAAAGAGCTGCCAGGGAGCCAAGTTTGCTGCAGGAAAATTTCACTGCTCATTTACTATATGAACATTTTTCTGAGTCCTACTCTCCACAGACTTTTGAAGATGGTCTATTTTACAGTGGTGACACTTCATAGCTAACAGGCACTAACAGAAACACTCCTCATTTACAATGGTTTYCACTCAAGAGAGGGAGCTGCATTTAAATCCCCAAAGTCTCACTTTGAATCAAGGACACAAAACAAGCCARTGGACACAAAAACTCTTCTAGTTGCTAACTTCACTGCGTGCACTCGGGCTTCTTTTGCATAGACTTCCACTTGATCTCACCTAAGCTAAACCGTGATATAAACTTTGATTTTTAATACAAATTAATCAGTGAAAAAATTACGGACCTCCAATGGAAAGCTGAAAAAATACCTACCCTGTGAAAATAATTTCTTCCTGTATTTCCACTTCTTTAGCATGTACTTGAAACACCCAGGATTATCTTAGTCACATCTGTCCAGCTCAGAAAACCTCAGCCCTCTCTGTGTAAGTACAAAATACAGGCTTTTTCTGGTTTCAACCTGTTTTAAGTCAATTTGGACAACAAGTTTTATAGCTTTGAAGGAGTAGCTTTGTGTGTAATATTTACTTGAGTTTCAGATAACTAAAATGAATGGTCCTGGGTGAGGGTGCTGACGAGGGATGCAGAAGAGCTGAGTATGACTCCTGACCCCACCTAGCAGCTCCCTTAGATGCCCTCACGTTAAGTCCCTTCCTCTGGGACATTCTGCAATAGAAACTGGGAGAAGCCAGTCCAACTCCCACCCATGGCTGCTCCATCAGACTGCCATCATTGGGCAGGGAAGGAGATGGKATCAAAGCTGACTGTACCTTCCACACAAACGTGTCACCAAGCTGGGACAGGAGGAATTTCATTGCTTGCTGTCTAGCTTCAGAGACACATAATAAATGCTTCATAGGAAACAAACAGGAGAAAAAAAAAAAGGTGCTTTTCACACCACGCCCCCCCGGCCTCTTAAGGAAAAAAAGTATATTCTCTTATAAAAATGTACGTTATTCCTACAAAAACAGCTAATCAGGTCAAACCTACAGTATTTCTCAAGCCTCTTACTGCTACCTAAAACGTGATCTTTTAGGGCACATATTAGAGGAGGCTAATTGAAAAACTTCTACATCACCTCAAACTGACAGTAACACGAACATCAAATCCTGTAAAATCTCAGGCAAAAAATTCTCTGTCAATTAAAGGAATCTCAAATAGATATAGACAATGAGGTAAAGTAAAAAAATTATGTCGAATATCAGGAAAAAATCTTCCCAATATTTTCATACTTCTTAGTACACTCAGAGGAACTTCTGAGCACTCCCTTTTTTCACAGATATTGAAGATTTATGGGGGAACAAAATGCAGTCTAGGGGCTTCCAGTAGGATTTGTGCACAGGCTACAATCCAGCAAGCTCACAATCGCGTTTGAATTTCATCCAGATGTTAGCAACAGAAGAAAGGATTACAAAAAGAATAGAAAACAGCCTCTTGGTTAAAAGACAACTGAGATTCTAGCTTCCTCGGGACAACAGAAGTCAGATGCTCTACTTACACAGAGGTGCCCTGTCATCTGAAGCAAGATTCATGGTGAGCTTTGGGATGGTGTGGTTTGGAGACAGGGTTGTTTATCCTGGGCTGCCAAGTGAAGACAGAGCTGCCAAACATATGGGGAAATTGCTTCTAGCACAATTAATGGCTTCAGCTGAGACACCAGAACCTACTCAGAGCTGTCTTCAAAGTCAGGCAGGAGACAAATTCCTTCTCCAAAGATGAAGCGCACCACAAGAACCAAAAACACCAAAAGCCACTTTCAGAAATGGGAAAGACAAATTAGCATTGTTAGCCATTTCATTATTTAAGCCGTCCAAACCCAAGAACAAAGTGGAAAGGGGTCAAGGAGCAGTATGGCATCCCATAATGATTAGGGAAAAAGGAYGCATGGGTGGGTGGGCAGGAACCAGGAGCACCTGGTACTCACAGTCTCAATGGCACAAAGCCACTGTTGTGCCTGTGATCTCAGGCAAGGGTGGAATGTTTGTCCACATGGGAGAAGCCACCAGCAGCAGAGCTCCTACACATGCCCAGGACTGGTCAGTGATGGCAGTCACTGTTAGGAAAAGAGGTGGCTCCTAGCACGGGACAAAGCAAAAATATCCCCATAAACAGAGCTATAATTAAACCAGAAGCACACCCAGCCAGAGCTGGTCACTCAGCTTTCTCTACACTTCATTTAGGCAAATAAAGAACCATTCCAGGAAAAGTATAAACATCCAGGCAGTTGTGACCCCATAAAAACTCAATTACGTAGGAGTTAACGTCAATATAAAACAGCTTTTTTCATTTACTGTAAATCTCAGTGTTTAAAACTGGTTCTCTTGCTGTAGATTAGGCAACCAAATTTGAGCTTTAGACTTTTTTAGGGAGGCAAAGGCTCTCTTCTGCCTCCTGCTGTAAGCAATTTCATCTCCTACTCAAACAATTAGGCATCTACTCCAAAGTATCCTCTTGCCCAGTGCTTCCTGCACCTTTCTTTGGAGAAGCACCCAGAGCACATCTGCAGTCGAGCTGTGGCAGGACAACACCTAACAGATTTTAATGCAGCACCATTTAAAATGTGCCAGTTTATGCACACAGACCTTGAACCTGGATATAYGCCTTGGCACCCTGGGGGTGAAATTTGGGCTTTTGTTTAGGTGTGACCCAGACTCAAGTCCATTATGAGGTTTATGAGGCATCATTTGCTAATGCACCTCTACAGCAACACTCCCAAAATCACAAGTTCTCTCAGATATTAGTGGTTTTCCCTCATGGCCYGGGTTTTTGGCTTGTTTGTCTTCCGAACCATGTAGGACAGGCACTAAGGCTGACTCCTGGAAGACACCATAAAGCAGGGGTGTCCAGCCTTCCAAACCCTAGCCAGCTGTACACTAAAGTCTTTGCAGAGCCAAGAACCACAAGTCACACACYGCAGATCGGGAGAGCTGAACGCAGCCCAAGAAAACTTTACAGGGAGAGGACGGCAAGTTACTGTGAAGTACCTCTGGGACTCTGGGCTGGATCTCTCACACAGCTCTCAGTGACCCTCTGCCACCAAACTTAGCCTCCCTCCATCTGAAGTAACTAACATCTGAAGTTCTGAGCCAGCCCAACACTGGTCAAGAAACAAAATCATGACTTGAACAGCTCACAGTCCACATGTGGTTCTGGCACTACAAACTGATTCCYTTGGGCAATGACTTTCAGGTTTTTGTGATTTTTGACATTTAGTTTTTTACAATAATGACTTTATTCCTCAAATTTATTAGCATTCAGATCTACTGTACACAGTGCTTGTTTCCTCCACATTACTTCTGCTGCAATTTCTGGAACCACCTTTCATTGCATCCAATTCTGTCCATGTTTGAAACTGGTTTCAACCAGCCATGGTCAAACCACACCCCATATGACCATGGAATATGCACTGCATCAAGCCATCTTGCTGGAGCAGTGGTTTGTAATATGGTTGCTGGTTGATTGTTTGCTTGAAAATCCCTATCCACAAGAGACACTGAAATAGTGCTAAAAGGCAGGCTAGCTCCAGAAACGTTAGGATGTTTGTGCTGCAGACTTCTGGACAATGTAGTTCTGTTGACAGATGTGATCCCTGACCAAAGGAGAAATGCCAGCAACAGCTTCCAGTGCAAGGACAGCACCTTTACCAGTCTCATGGACTGAAGGTGGAGTGGTATTGAGACACCATACTAATAAGCCTGTACTTTGTCCCATCAGATGAAAAATCCTCCTGAGATCCAGTAAAGACCTCTTAATGAAGGAACTGCCCTAAGGATCAACAAACTAATACTGAGTTCAATTTGGMWCCAGTCTCCCAAGGAATGTGGGAAGGCAGGAGGGGAAAGACATCGGGACTGACAAGTGTAATGAGTCAGTCTTTGGAAACCAAGCTACAGATTTGACTCTAGTTACCTCATTTACAGGCTGGTTCTAGAGTTGTGGCCAGAGAGCACTCATGGTTTCAAACTGGAGCAGACAAACTTGGGACTCTGCCACTGCTGAATGTCCCCAGGTCAACTTAATAGCTAAGCTCACTCCATTATGCCCCCTCACAAATCCTTCCCCTGCCCCTTTGTGCAAACACTGGTCTCTGGTTTCCAGAGTCCTCTCAGCCTCCATCCTTGGGGAGAGTCCAGGCCAAAGACCTCTTCCTCCTCAACCCCACTGACCATCCCTCTAGGTCTATGCTGCAAGAAGCAAGACTCAGGAGAGGCCATTATGCTYCACAAGTCTGGAGCCCTCTCCCACCTGCACACAAACACAGTCATTGGACAGTCCTCCTTCCTAGCCCATATGAAGTCTTTTCAGATCTCACATGGAACTCTCCACTGATTCCTCTTCCATCTCTGTTACTCAACATGGCCTTCAGTTTGCTACCCAGTACTTCCAGCTTTCCACAGCCCAGAGGTCAGGTCCGACAGAGATTTCTTCTATGCACTTCTGCATATGGACATTCCTGAGCTGGTCCACTCACCACCACTGAACCAGTCACATGTGGAGAATGTGTTTCAGGGCAGGAAGCAGAGCTGCTTCACGCTGCCAAAAGGTCATAACTGAGGGGTGAAGAGCAAAAGCTGAGAAGGAACATTTGAACAGCAAGTGGCAAGAATCACCCAGCAAGCAGAAACCCCCAAAGCCCTTACCCACAGTTTGAGAAAGCAACCACGCTGGATGTGAATTGCTTTGCTGGTGCTGCTGGGACAGCCACTGTCTTTGTAYCTACCTTACTACAAGCCAGACATGACTGACACACAGGCAAGACAGAGGGACATTCATTAATGAAGTTACCCATTTGCTAAAGTAATCCATCACAACACTCAAGAAGGGAAGTTTTATGTAACAGYGCTTGGCCAATCCATGATAAACACAGAGGGAGGTTAAGGTGCAAGAGGTGTCCCTTTGCTTACAGTCAGCACAAGCTGATAAGGTATAAGGAATGGTCTTAAATTGCTTAATGAGATGTGGCATTGTAGCTGGGTCACAGTGCTTTAGAGTTAGCCAGTTCTTCTCCCATGCCACAAGCATTGGTTCCAGAAACTTCAGCTGCCTCGAGGTCCCCTTCACACACCTCATCAAGCTCACAGAACATAACTCTACTAAGGGGATTMATTTTCTGACAGAGCCTTTAAATCCTCATCCCTTTTTAACCCATGGCAATGTTCTCACCAACAGCCCACTAACAGAAACTAGACAGCCCAGCTTCCCAACTCAGCCCCTCTGCACAGCTCCTGCCAGCCCCATCCCTGCTTTGCTCCTCCAGGCCTGCCCAGATTCATGCTCTTCTGTATTCTGCAAAGACTTCCCACCTCCAGGGATGAAAGACAGATGATATCCAAGAAATGACAATGAAGCAGGAAGCACTGTCAAGATGTAGTAGTAGACAACTCCTCGGAATAGTAAGCAGGACAAAGCCTAACACAACATGGTCTATATAAAAGGCAGTAACAGTTTTACTTTACAAAGGAAAACATGGATTGCTCCAGTCACACAGTKTTTTAAAAAACCCATGGTATTGCATTAAGAGTTGTCTAACTTTTTCCCTGCCAAGGTAAAAAAGTAGACACTGCTTCAAGTATGCTAAAATATTTGGCTGTCAACAGATTTTCATTTAAAAAAATCTTTTATTCCAATACAGGAAAGAATTGTGTTTCATAGGAAGACTGATCTCAATCTCTCAATTGATAYGCCCCATTATAACCTCCTGGGATCTGCTGTGTTTAGATGAATAAACTGAGATGACACAGTCACATATCCCAAGCATCTTTTGATCCTGAGAGACAGAACAGTGCCAGCTTACATGACAGGAAATACCTCATTCCTTGGGTAGAGCCTGATCTTTCTGTGGGGGTTCTATGGGTCTACCASCTGTCAACACAGATCCAGCAGCCAGCTGCACCTGAGGTCAGAGTCCAAGGGAGGTCAGGGCTCCAATTTCTACCAGCATTAAGAGAAATCTATCCAGGGAGACACCCAAGTGAGCATCCTACTCAGGGCATGAAGCTTAGAGATGAGGCAGTATCCTGAGGCAGGAGAGGATCTCAGTGAGARGGCAGACAGCCTTCAGCTTGTTGTTAGACCCTTTTTTACAGCCTGGCAGAAAATGTGTTTTAGTATAATCTCTGCATGGAGAGGTCTGAACCCCTCAAGACCCATGCACAGGAGGTGCCGCAAAGCGACAGCCAAACACCAACCACAGATGTGTCTGCACAAATGCTGCCAAAGGTGGGAAAAGAAAAGAACACAGAGAAACAAAGTGTTTATCCAGGAGTATGAACCAGTCTGTGAGGTCAGCTACAGAGGGCCTTGCTGCACTGAAGCCTGGCAACTTGTCAAGTTAGGCACTGAGCAGAGCCACCAGCCAGCCTGTTGGAGAGATGTCACTGCTCAGACCTCAGAGCAGCCCTTGGATACCTGCTAAATCATTCCCTGGCTATGCCCTCCAGCAGTGCCAGGGGACTTGCAGTGGTAAGAGCCCTCCCCAGTCCAATCTGCCTCATCAAGCTGGCCTTGTGAGATGAAGGCAGGAGGCTGCAGCTTAAGGCGTCTGAGATCGACCAGTACTTTGCCACAGGGAACTGTGCATGCTGTAACACTGCCTTAAGTCAAGAGTTAAATCAGTGGTATTYCATCATTTTAAAATAGCTGATAATCTGGTATCCAAATGCAGAAAATTAAATATTTCTCCTTTCCTCCACCCCCCTCCCCACTTCTACCTCTCTTTTCCCATCCCACTGCCCTCCCGGTAAGGCAAAGTATGGGATCAAATCTCATGAACTGTTCCCAGGAAATGTCCTCTCCTTCAGTGTACCGCAGACCCTACCTTGGTTGAGGTAGGTCAGAGTCTCTTCGTGCAGTTTCACGGCGGGGGAGGTGGCTGTGCAGAGGACGTACTGAAAGGGCGGCAGCTTGGCATCGTTCTCAGGAGACAGCTGCGGCTCTTCCTGCTTGAAGATCGGCAGCGCAAGCACATCTCTGCAATGTACAAGTTATAACAGTCAGAAGAGTTTATGGGCTATCCTAGCCTCAATCTGCATCTGCTTCTCATGATCTGAGATAATGAGGGTGGTCTCTGCAGAAGCACTGGGTTAAAATGGCTAAAAGAGGAAGAATTTGGCCTGTTTAATGTAACCAGGCAACTTCTGCATCTAAGATATCAGCACTGCACATAAAAGAACATAGCACTAGCAAAACAGAGTATGCCTGAGAACTAATGCAAGGTTTTAAGAAATAAAGCAGATTCACTCTTCAGTTAAGCAGTCTTCTGGATGAGAAAAAAATATCAAAAATAGATCCTTAATCCTTGTGGATGTATTCAATTAAGAGTTCTCAGGTTCTCTCAGATGAAAGCCTTTCAGAAAAAAAAAAAGGCAAGAAAGGGCACTTTGACAACCAAAAGTCAGATCAGTAAAATGTCTTCAAGTAGCAGCCATGGGTGAGAAGCAGACAGCTCTGGTGTACAAAGGAGATACTCAGGTAAATGGAGGCATGAACAGCTGGATTAATTTATTCATAGTATCTCCCTGCATTCTAGTAAACCTGGTCCCAAGGAATCATACAGCTCTTAAGTCAGYGCTGGGCTACCTTTGTAAATGCGCACACAGGTGTGTGGGAGCACTAGGACCTGCACACAGCCCCAGCTCCCACTTCTTTACAAAATGCTGATAGTGACCTGCCTGCTGATTTGGCTCCAGGCTGATCCCAACCCACACTAATCCCCAAGCAGAACTGGTATTAGCAAGGCTGAGAGCTCAACAAATGATGAGTTGATTAGTACAAAATGAGATGTCAGGAATAAGCATCCTTATCTCAGCCTGTCTGACACCGAAGAACCACATTAGCCTTCCTATGCCACTAACGCGGCTGATCACTGTGTCCACCTACTTAAAACATTAATACCTTTCCAAATTAGGAGGATTATACTGAACACGGTGACAATTCAGAACAAGTGATTCTTTTTCTCCTCTATTTCTTCCAGATGTGTGAAGACTCGAGATTCTCTTTACACAGGCTGTAGTTCTGCTCCTTTTGACAAMCCCATACACAAAATGCTCTAAGAAGAACCATCCAGCACGTACAGGCACGCAACCCGAAAGGGCATGAAGAATTTTTTCCTCGCCTGTTCAGTTAATGACCCACTAATAGCACTCACAACCTTGAAGGCTACCCAGGTCATCAGTGAAACGGGGCAGCAGCTCAGAGTAAACTGCTCAAGTGCCTGGTTCAAACACAGGTACTCCTGTTTAATAGAAAACAATACCAGAGAGCAAATTGTGCCATTTCAGATGCAGACAGAAGAAAAGAAACACCCATCTCTGTTTCCATTCTCTCTTCCAACCCCACGCCCCCAGTATTATCTGCCACTCGAAGGCAATCCAGCCCCATCTGCTTTCTGGCATTACTGACATAATCACAGCTCTTGCCTAACTGCTGCCACAGAGAGGCTTTTTTTTTCCTTAGTGATGATTTACTACAGCAATGAAGTGACAGAAATGCCTGCAGTAGATTTCTGAAATAGATAGCATTGCTCCACACACATGCAGGATCTGATACTGCTCCGGAGTCATCTCACTCAGCCCGGAGACATCTCACTCAGCCCGGATGCCAACATTTGCTCCTAAGGATGCCAACATTTGCTCCTAACCCGCTCTGCACAATGCTCTCTGAATGCCTGTGGCTTTACAGATGAGAACAGGTCAAAAACTCCAGCGCCCGAAAACTTCTGCAGTCTGGCAGAAACGGTGCACAAAATCTGGCCTGGGTTTAACAGTTAGGGGTGAGGAATTTGTACCTACGCTCACCCGAAATAGTTGAGAAATTTAGGCAAGGGGAAGTCAAAATTTAAATACCATATTTCACATCAGGTTCTCTGCACCCCTACACCTGCCAGCACAGCTGTCTGATCACTGAATTCTGCAAGCATGGAGGAATCCATGACTTGTTTCTGGAAAGCTTCATCATATTTAAGCTTGAACAAAGCCACACAAGTTAATCACATTTTTATTCCTAGAGCATTTAAACTAATGGCCTGTGGTGTAACTGCTTTGGGTCAAGATCTTCTTAAGCATTCAACCTTATTATAAGTGTTTGGAACTTAGAATGAGGTCAAAAGAATTTTTATGTTATAAGTATATAAGCCATCACAACACTTATTCAACTCTTCACTCAAGAGCTGCAAATCAAGTTTACGGAAAAACAGGCTTTTACAACAGTTCCTATCCTTAAAAAAAAAAAAAAGAAACATTGAACTTCTTAAAACTTTCCCAATTTTCACTGTTATGCTAAAGATTTACAGTTCTGCACTTAAATAACAATTAGTTTGCACACCTGGAAGGAGAGAAAGTTAATTGAGAGTTCAGTCAGCTRACAGAACAGAGGGTAAAACACCTACTGCGTTTTCATAAAAAATTAATGAAAATTTATAAGAATTTTTCCATAGCATTATCTTGCCCCAGTTACAAATACCACTGAAGTACAGCAGAACTTACACGGATGTCTCAAATACACAGAAAGCTCTTGATCTCTGCAAAATATAACTTATACAAACTTTTCTTACAGCAACTTCAAGTACTGTACTATTTCAGTTTCTTGTAGTCACTACAAGGCGGTATGAAAGCCTTCAGAAGGGCATTGCTCAGCAGAAAAATGCCCCTGTTAGAAATGCATGTCTTGACACATTCTCATGGAAAGTGAATTGGCCAGAATTAGCCATCTCTACATAAAAAAACAGGGATTTTGTTCAACCAACCTCCCCTGAAACACCTGAGGGCATTGTTGCCATAAAAGTGGCTATAGGGATTTCAATCCCAGATCAAACCCACCACTTAACAGAGACAGGTACTCACTAGAGCTGAAGTTTGTTCCTAAAACACCAACAGGTCACCTCCATACCAACAGCCTCCCTGACAGAACAGATATCCTTTATCCCCCAGMTAGCATCAAGCCAGCAAAAATAAGCTAGTATGTTTTCTGGCCCATTAAACGGAATTTAAATTGTGGAATAAAGCCTGACCCAGACCTGATGATCTTGTAGCACTCCTGCTACAAATCCATGGAGTTAAATGCAGCAGCCTGACCACCRTAAACACTCTCTAATGGAGAATATRYTGATGMTCCTCTGCTAGAACCATTTTCACTGTCCTAAACGAATCAGATTTGCAAGTGCAAAGCAAGAGAGAAAAGACTTTTGCCACGTACAGGTTGTGAAACTGAGTTATTGACATAGAGGGAGGAGATGAAGAATCTTGTACGAAGAAACGGGAAAGCYGCCAGAAGGCAAGAATCTCCCAATATTGTATCATGGGATAATGGGAAATTATTATTTAGTCCAAAATAAAATTCCTCTGCAAGTACACTGATAGGCAGCAGGAATAGTCAAGATAGCGTGTCTCCTTGAATGAGCAGCATTATCTGCATTCGAAGTGCTTCTCCAGACAAACTCAATGTTCTCTCAAGAGTGGTTATTTGGGGGTACATTCGAAAGTCAGGGTTCTTGGGCCACAGCCAGGCTCTCCACTACCACAATTCAGCAAAATCCCACTCCAGCAATCGCCACCAGCTGACGGCTGAGCTTTACATCTTCACAAGGCAAATAATTCACAAGCGCCCAGGAAAAAGGGAACTCCCAAAGTTGCCTGCTTTGACATCGTTTGGAGGGAGGAAACACGGGTTTGTGCTACACATGTCACAGACTATTGTTTAGCAGCCCTTGTACTTAAATTAGGCACATTTAATTGAACGCAACTGTGCAGAGGCAGGAAAAAGCTGGTTTAGGCAAGTTCAGAAAGTGAAATYCTGCGCTTTTCACACATCGTCCTAAAACGCAGAGAAAGAAATCCCATGCCCAGAAAACTGGGTGCCTTCTCCATTGGCCAGCAGGCGTTTTCCTCAGGCCTCTGACAGCGCTCCGCCGCCGCCGCACCTCCTCCCTCGGAGCTGCGCTACCCCAGCCCGGAGAAGAGGGAACGCGGCACAAGCAAGAAAGCAACGCTGCGGAGAGCTGCCTAACCAAGCGCTAAAAAAAATAAAGAAGAGAAAAGAGGAAGCAAAAAAGGAAAACGGTCTCTGGGGCAGAGGGAGCGGCGTGGCGGGGCACCGGCAGGGAAGGCGGCGGGCGAGCGGCCGCGGGACGGGGGCACCCGACCGAACATGCACCCGTGCCAGGGCTGCCGCCGCCCGGGACTCACCGCAGGTAGCTGCCGGTCGAGTGCTGGTTGTAATGCTCCGGCTGCGTGTGCCAAAACAGCATCTTGGGGGCGGCCGGCGGCGGTCCCTGCGCTGCGGAGCGGCGGCCGCGCTGCCCTGCCCGCCCCACAGGTGCCCGGCACGGCTGCCCCCAACTGGAGCCGCGGCCCCGCCGGCTCCCGGCGCTTTTATGGCCCAGCCCCGGCGGGCGCGGGTTGGCCGGGCCGGGGCGCCGCAACCCGGCGAGCCCTCCCCCGGCCCGCCCCAGCGCCAGCCCCGGCCCCCGGCGGGCACGGGCAGCGCAGCCCCGGGGCGGAGCGCCGGCCCCGAGGGACGGGCCTGGCGCGGGGCGCGGGGTGAGGGGCCTGGGGGCCCGGGGAGGGCCGGACGCGGCAACCCCGGGGCGGCCCAGGGCGATCCCGGCTGTGSTGGGGCTGCCGCCTGCGCTCTCTGCTGTGGCTGAAACCGAGCCGCTCCGTCCTACACCAGTGTGAAAGTGCTGCTCAGGTTCCGSGGAGGTCCCTGTTTTCCTTAAATGAACGACAGCTGATGGCTTTAGCTCGGTGCTGTCTCTTACTCTCCCTGTGCCTCAGGTTAATCCGACCTTTGTGTCAGGGGGTGTTTTCCGACTGAGAGAGCAAGAGGCAAAGTTTGCCAGAGGAGATGGATGAAGAAGAGAGCAGTGTCAGAGGCTGAACTCACCCCTAGCCCACTGGAAACCCTCCTGTCCGTTCTGCCTCMGCTCCCCCACACAGTACAGAGAAATCTGTTTCATTTCCATTTCAAGTTGCAGATCCTGATCCTCACCCACAAAGCTGCCCACAGCTATCATTTTCCTAACCCACTGCTCTCCTGGCACCTTCATGTCCTACCAGTCCTTCTCTGGTCTGATAGTTTGGACAGGAGGGAACGAAAGGGTAGAGGGACTCCCTGTTGAGTCATTTCATACTGTCTGTCCACCAGCAGAAATGGGAACAGATCCTTAGTTACTCTGAGTCACTAAACATCTTTCAGTCAGTTTTTCAGGAGAGGGCTTCCTATCCCTGAGGTTCCTGGTCAAATTTCAGCTGAGAAAAAGGCATTTCACTCAGGGTACTTGTCAGCATTCACTGTCAGATTTCACTGTCGGATGAGTTTTTTCAGACAGATGAATTTTCTATTCTCCTGCCATGATTATAGAATATTGTTATTGTCATAGCATTTATAGATCACAGTTAGATCAAGCCCAACAGAGTCAGATGCAATATATTGATGGGGTTTTGTATCTTGAGATAAAGAACAAGGTAGCCTGAAAGGTAACTAAGCAGCTTCACAGAGATTTTATGAATCTAAAAGTTTTTAGGATGTATTATTAATATCTGTTTGTTAATTTCAGAGTAAGAAATTGCACAAATYAATGCACCTTTACAGTACCCTTGGTCACTACAGAGTTAGACAAACACTGGCTCTGGCAAAGCAAAATGGCTGSAGTTATCTTTTTTATACTCTCGAAAATATTTAGCTCTGCTCACACAACATCTGAGACCTTGATTAAGCAAAGACTATATATAGCTCTTGGACAGAGAAACAAGGCAAAGTTTGCAGAGCTGTCCAAGGACTTCTCTAAATAGTAAATATCCTTCCACAGTTTRAGCAGTTCGCTGCACCTACTGGGGAAATGTGAAGCCCAATGTATGAGTAACTTGTCACGCTGTGTGAAACAGAGGATCCCATCAAGTCTGGCATTATATACTTTCTTTACTATCCTTCTAGAAAGTACATATGTTGGAGTGAAAATTACTTTAAAATTATTCCACTCATTTCCTCTCTAGCCTGTTGATGAATGTAGAAAACAAGGTGAAATGTGCTAATTAATTTTACAGAGACTCTGGCAGCAGCTCTGTCTTCTAAATRTTTCTGTCCTTCCCATTCCTTTCTAAGCCAAATATGATGAAGRAAAATACTTCTTTGTTCCTTGTCTACCTCTCCTGAAAGAAATCTCAGCCATTTTCTGGTCTAACTGCTGCTCTTCCCCCAGTGTGGAAGTTTGTACCACAACATCAAATACCTTCTCCTAGCCTTCAGAGCCCTCCACATCACATAGGGCAAATCACCCTCTGCACCTCTCTCTCTGGGGCTCCCAGCATCTGCTCTTCCTCTTCACTTAACACAAGTGAAGAAGTCTTTTCCACCCAAACTTCCCTGTACTCTCCTACTTCTTCCCAGATTAAAGTAATTTCTTTGCTGCGCTGATTGCTTTTATCTCTTGTTTTAGATGCTTGTTCAATTTGCCATGGTAAAATACTTTGATCATATGATCTGATCATATGATTAAAAGGGATTGATGGAATATTTTGTTTGATGGCTTTTTCTACTTGAGGTAGTGCTATGAAGGGACCTTGGGATACTTTTGGTGTTGAAAAAAGGTATTTAAAAAAACAAGTGTCTTTTGCTGTGGATGTTTGTACCTGGAAACTCGAGTAGTGTGCCAGTGAGTTCAGTCCAAAAGTTCACTGTTCTGCTGCTTCACTGCTTGTTGCAATCCCTTTAGCTAAGCRCTGAGTGGGAAACATCTTTCATCTGCTTCACTGGAGAGTCGAGAGGTTTTGATCAGCTTTTCAGCACCTGGAACCAAACTAGCAGAATTTGCAGTGAAGTGACTGAGATACAGTCATATATTCAGTTCCCTTTCTGCTCTGGAAGAACAATGTTCCCATTAGCCAAGGGTCTAAATGGATTTGAGCATTGTAACACTGTAGAGATGGCTACAGATCTATAAAAAGAGTGAAACACTTCACTTGCTTCTGAAACTGAAAAGAMACAGAACATCTCTATACCTTTATGAATTCCATCACAAACATCTGAGTTGCTTCTGGGAAGTCTAACAGGATGTTCTATATCAGTTTAGCAATTTTGTGTTCACAAAGCSCCAGATAAACTTAAAGGATCAAGGTTGAACGTTATACTGTACCCAAGAGCTCCCAAAAGCAGCCAGTTATTCAGGGATTACTCCACCTCCCTCCTGATGCACAGACCATGGAATCCGGATGGACTGCAGGGATCTGAAATGAGCTGCAGAGACTTACTGAGATGGTCATCCAAGCACTGAMTATGCTCTTATGAAAAATAGTCAGCATGTGCCTTTGTGTTGCCTTTCTGTGTACTTTAGCTCACAGGTTTCCAGCCTTTGGCTTGGGGATCCTTGGGGGAGTTAYATTGAAGGAGGTTCTCGAGGATAACCAAGAAATGTGACTGGGCTATGACTAGCTAAATTTGCTCAACTTTCCCTGGAAAATACTGMAGGCACCAGAAAATAGAAAGGACTCCAAACCTGAGGTTGTAATCAACAACAATCTTAGGAATGAAGAAAGGAATGGCTTTTACACAGCCCTTATGGTTTTAAATTAGAAAAACCATTGCTTTGCCTTTGACAGCATTTGGGACTGCTTCCAGTGACAAGTACAGGCTTTCACAGATACTGAACCTCAAGYTCTTCTCATCTGTTCCATGCTGGTCCCCTTTTCAGGTGGAAACCAGCCCAGATGGGTTCACATTGCTTCTGCTGAGCAGAAGCTCTGGGCAGTGGCTACCACCAGGAGTATGAATGTAGTGGTGTTGTTACAGCCAAGAAGGAGGACACTGAACTGGAAAAACTGAGAATTAACAAGGTCTTGAAAGTGTGCATTATACTGACAGAAACACAGAGCTTATTTTGGTTTTACAAGAGGAAGATTAACAGGTGACTCAAACATAGTCTATAAATACTCACATGGAAAATCAACATTTCATAAAATATGCTCCTGAACCTCACAACAAAGATACAAGAGCCACAGAATTTCTGCAAGTTAATAAAGTGAGGCTAAGGACATACTGCAGTGAATGTAATCCACCATGAGTGTAACTTTCCCAAGCTTTGTGGTTAAAGCCACCTCCCGCCATCCTTATTTTTTAGATATAATTATAGACTARTTTTTTTTCACACACAAACACACACACACAAAAAAAAGCTTAACACAAAGGAATTCATTTAGGTCCTGTGGCCAGTTTGAGAGAGGAGAGCAAAGAAGCTCACCAGGACTCTCTGTCATTACAATCTCTGACGTCTCCTGCCAAAGGCTTCCAAAAACCATCTTATTAAAGTCACCTCCCTGCTCTACCTCGTGAGTGTGGAGCAATGTGTCCCCTTCCCTGGCAGTCAAACTGCCCCATGCTCATATGTTGTGATGTGCTGTCAACACAATCATCCTGACACAATGAGAACCACATTAACTGAACTTAATAGCAAAACAAATATCAGGAAGAATACCACACAGACTGGCTTATTTTCTTATTCAAGTCATTCATTAAAACCCTCACCATTTTCTTACTTATCAGAGGTCACCATCAAATTTCCAGCTGCCACTAAATTTCCAGGCACAACATAGCACTGATGTATCCACGAGGTCTTTTTGCCACAGAAATTAAGCCTCATTTGCAAGCTCTCCCCAATGTCATATTAATCATTTTGACTGTCCTGATTTTATCACCAGAATCAAAATTTTCTTTCTTCCTGGTGAACATTTCTTTTAAAGTCATTTTGTCGTGGAAACAAAAAAAAATATTTACACAATGAGGAAGATGGATGATTGGATGACAAAATAARTGCTTTTTAAATGCTCATTATACATCTGTTGGCATTGGCTGTCTCATTGTGAGCTACAGGCTGCAATCATGGGGACACACAGTAGCCGTGTTTACATTGCTGCAAGAGARACCTCCAGAGCCAGCAGCACAAGTAGGAAAGCAGCACGTGATTTTAAAAAAATTTAAATAAAGAAAGAACAACAGCAGAAAAAAAAAATCATGTACTTTYTGGCCAGCAGCAGACACTGACTCTGCAAACAGCTGTGCCCAGAGCCTGGCTGGGGGTTAGTTATGGYCCCTCTGCCCGAGGTCACCGTCTGTGCTGCGCTCCTGTCCTGGCTGCAGCGTGAATACATCACACCTCACACACCAGGGTGGCAGAGAGGGGGGACTGTCACTGCCTGGAGCTTTGGGGGGAGCCGTGGCAGGAGGTGAAGCATCATCACTCAGAGCTGACAACAGCCCAGCTCTGCTCACAGCTCTGCTGCCAGAGGAAGCTTTGCTTCATAGCTGAAAAATTGTAGCTGGGCCAAAAATATCTGTGATGGCTGAGTGTATCCCACATCCGCCCACCAGGCTGGTCTGCCACCCTGCCCCAAGCACTGGTGTCAGCACTTGCAGGGAGAGGAGAGGCCAGGAGCCAGGCTGCAGCAGGAAGTGACTGCTTCAGCCAGCTTTGCCAAGGGTGGGTGTGGGAAAGCAGAAGAGGTGCCAGAAGATGTCTAGTCCGTAGATCCCACAGACCAAGGCTGTGTCCTCTCCACTCATGGAAAGGGAGTCCTAAAAGCCTGAACAAYGGGCAGAAGACTCCCTCTGGAGATTTGCAGGCACCACCAAACTGGGTGGGGTGGTTGGCATACTGAGCACCCGTGCTTTGATCAGCAGGACCTTGGGAAACTTGAGGCCATGAGAAACCTCAGTGAGTTTTGCAGAGCCATGCAAAGCACTGCACCACGCTGGAATAACCCCATGCATCAGGTCAGGCTGGGAACCAGCTGACTGCAGAGCAGCCCTAATGAGGAGAACCCGAGTGTTGTCTTGAAAGATTAAGTACAAAACAGCAGTTCCCCCTTGCCACAAATGAGGCAAACCATTCCTCATAGTGCATGAGATCAAGGAAAGCTATCGCCCCTTCTCCTTGGTGCTGGTGGAACTGCACCTCTTTGAGCCTCCTGTTCAAGGTGGAGAGTTTGGACAGATGCAGCGGGTGAACTGCTGAAACACTCAGTGGGWCACAGACCACCGCTCCTGTGAGGAGAGCTTGAAGGCATTAGGCTTGCTGGGTCTGAGGATGATGAGGTCAAGACMGGTCCTAATAGCAGCCCACTATGCAAAGGCATTAAAAAAAGTGACGAAGTCAAGCACTTCTCATTAGCAGCAGTGATCAAGGCAATGTCCATAAGCTGGCACTTGGAGGTTAGACTGAGCATTAACAAAAACTTCTTCACCACAGGACTGGAACAGGCTACCAGACAGGCTSTGGCATCTCCATCCTTGGAGGTGCTCAAGACGACAGCAGCAGAGCCATGGTTGATGCAGTCCCATGGAGGCCCCAGCCCTGTTTGGAGATGGAGTTTAGATTAGAGACATTCAGAGGTCACTTCCCACCAACATTTCAACAAGTCTGTGAAATCCTGCAAGGGGTACTGCGGTCCTGACCAGGTTTTAGTCTACATGCTCCATAATCCCCTTCCTGCTCAAGGCAATGTCCAGGTCTTTACCAAATGTGTAATGCCCTAACACATGTGGGATATCCACAATTTCCTGAAGATACTCATGGTAAAAGGTCTGCAGGCTGCTCTACTGCGTGTGCTGTCCTGCGCCAGTGAGACTTCTGTGCAAAAGCCAGCWGAAAAGTGGTTATTTTTAACTCCAGAGGAAAAGCTTTATTATAATCTGGAGTTGGCAAAGTTACAGTGTCAAGTAGCCACATCCTCTCCAATGTAAACTCTTCAGACATGAAATAATTTCAGGATAATTACTAGACACAGTTGAGCACATAGAAAGAACTCAAATGCTCCACTYCAGGGCATTTATCTGTTGTAGGACAGCACTAAGTATGAAATACATTACAGTCTCTCATTTCCCCTGAAACACTTTAGAGACATTTTAAATTCCTTGAGAGGAAAACAATTCAAGATGCTTCATGTACTCAAAACACCTTTCAATAGTYCCTCAGAGAATGCTTAGTACCTCAGCAGAATCACATAGTCCTTCACAAATACTATGTTTAAAAACTCAAAATACAAGAATACATTGGCAACTCTTATCATTATTATTATAATAATATTTGTTCTTTRCTTCAAAGTAAAGCTTCCATGAAATGAGGTTTTTCTTATAGAAATGCTCTAGTTAGATGATTCACACAACAAATTCATAACTAAGAAGATAGACTGGAAAAGGGAGTGTGGTTTTCTTTTATTAGCTACATGTAGTCTGACTGTAATTATTCCCAACTGGAATATTTGTACATAAAAGCAATTTTGCAATGGCAGTAATTTGTACAATTATTCTAATAACATGTTATTCCCTTAATTTTTATAAACAAATTCTAAGACTCTTTTATTGTGTTTGCAGAGCAATTCCCAAGTCAAATAATGAAGCCTCGCGAGTTCCCTGCAAGGTAAGGTAAGGTGAGGTGAGTGGAGACTGACCTCCACTGCTAGTTAACARTGCATTTATTTCCTCAACATTCCTTTCTCCCCCAGAATATCCCAAATTTCCTGCTTATACAAAGTGTCCTCACTTGTCTCTGCAAGTTCTGTGGGACAAGTTAACACATTTGTATTAATGAGTTAATACATCTGTATTARCTTCATTTGATGGCACAGAGTGTGGGTGCACCTTTCCCCTGCAAATATCCCATCCCCATTAGGTAATGACCACGTCACCTCACACTGCAGGAAAATAAAGGGCAAACTGACATCACCAAGACAGTGGTGGATGTGTGAATAAATCCCAGGGTGATGAGCCCCAGTCTAGCTCTGCTTAGCAGCCATACAGTAGGACCAAGGAGAAGCCATCTCTTTCAAGGTGGGACATGCAGTACTGAAGTCTGTGATTTCATTTTCTTCTTATGCATCCAGGGGTAAACTGAAGAAKTGTTTGACAAAAAGTAGTGGAGTTACAGGAATGTAAAAAATGTGCAGGTAGAAGAAGAATCACAGAAATACAGAATATCCTGAGTTGGAAGGGAAGCACAAGGATCATCAAGTGMAGCTCCTGTTTTTGCAGAGGACATCCCAAGAATCTCACCATGTGCCTGAGGCCATTGTCCAAACACTTCTTGAGTTCTGGCAGGCTCAATGTTGTGACCACTTCCCCAGGAAGCCAGTTCCAGTGTCCAGTCACCCTCTAGGGGAAGAACCTTTTCCTGATATCCAAATATCTAACCTAGAGACTTTATTTTCCACATAACAGTGGGCACATTGATATAACTTTACAATAACCTGAGTGGGACCAACAGAAATGTGACAATTTCAGCACCKTCCCACACAACCCAGGGCAATGTTTAACATACTGTAGTTTCCAAATTTTTTAAGACTTGAAATCACTACTTTAAAGTCTCTAATACACAAATCATCTGCCCACTGAGGTACTCTTGTGCTGTGGATAAAGACTTCCCAGAAGGAATGGGATAGCACCTGAGGGCACAAACAGACTATTTGAATGAATATCCTCAAATAAGACAATCCCAGTGGCCAAAGCACAGAACTGCTGCACCTGCACTTGCAAAAGAAGGCTTGTGGGTTTGTTTTCACAGTGCCACAACTAACCTGACTGCACAGCCCTCCTGGGGGCCATCACTTCAGCCTTTCCCATGGGAGGAGGTCAGCAGCAGTTCAGATGCACACTATTCAGTACTGCTGGCTACAGCATGGCAAAAATKACCCTTTTCTTGCCTCCTCTAGGTCTGACTGTCCCACAGCAGTTGGACTAGARGGACAACAGATACCAGGGATAAAATTAAAGCTCACTGTACCAAGCAGAAACTGCTGTCTTCAGTAGGATTTTGTCTCAGGCTAGAAGCACTCCCTCCCGTATTTCATAGCAAAGACAAGCRCAGACTTTCAGAGGGAATTTTTTCTATTGTTCTACTTTAATCAATCAGTGCCAATTAACCAACATTTAGTTTCAGCTTGAGGAAGGAATGACAGAAATAATTATGTCCTGAGACAAACATCCCATCAACTTCTCCAAATCATTAACTGCCTCAGATGAATTGGCAATCAATTAACTGAGATTAAAAAGTCTAACACACAAACCATCTTCATTCCCCTCTCTAGAACCAGGWTGACACAAAGTTGCTACCCAAACTCTGCATGCGTTCATATAAATGGAACCTTACTTTGTCCACAAAACAGTTTTGCTGGTTCATCTCAGGGCAGGGATTCCTCTGACACTGAAATTCCACGTGGATTTGCTCTTAACTGACCCTGAGGAGGGAATGGAATAACCCGTCCTGACATGTCTGTTTATAAGGCATCAGCTAAACAACTGTGTTACCACAGAATGATTCAATCAAGAGCSCTGTGCTGTAGATACATGTTGCCTATTGTAAAACAAATTTGTGGGCTKGAAGACAGATTATTGTAGATTGACTGAAGTTGTGAAAAATATAAATACTAGTGTGAAATAGGCTAAGGTTGTAGTAGCTTCACTGTAGCTCTGCCTTCCTTATTTGAGTTATTATAAATATTTTTTTAGTATAGGGTGCAGAGCATCCTGAATTCCCTGGATTGTGCCAGTGTGATCCCATTGCTATAAACACTGAAGATGAATCAGACGAATCCTGCCAAACATCTGCTTTCATTTATCAAAACAAGGATAAGAAACCTGGTCACAATTTATAAACATCTCTTGGGAAGGGTCTCTTCTTGACAGAAGAGGAGATGGTAACACTGAAGGGGAAGCTGAGTGCATCCAGCAATGTCCAGCTCATAACACCTGGTGTGAGCAGTAGCAGTCATGGGGATTATTAATGGCGAGACAGGACTGTTATTTTTATGATAAATAAATGGAATAAACCCAAAGTGACATCATCTGCTTAGTAGTGTCAAGCAGTCAGATTTATATCTAATCATCATAGCTGCTTTTCAATAGTTTCCAGTTATTTGAAGTGGCCAGCATGTTGATTTTATCGTTATACATGCCTCTTGTGCTTTTTTTCTTCAAAAGCATAAAATACATTATTCTGAAGTTCTTCTTCCTGCAGGTTTCTTGTTTGGCCTGTTCTAACCTTAGCAGTGAGTAAACTTACAAGGTTTTAATCCAGAAATCCAAACTTAAGCTGCATTGAAGAACTGTCTAACCATTGGTGCCAGTGTACAGGATGACTGGGAATCCATGGCGAATTCCAGAAAAAAAAGGCCAGATTGTGATAATATTTACAAAAGGGGAGGGATGGCCTCCTTGAGCAGCTTGCTAACTGCCCAGATCTAGGAATCAAACAGTGAGGAACACGATGATATGGGGACATGTGTCTTGGTAGAGGTTGTGGGTGGCACACCTGGTGTAATCCCAGATCAGCAGCAGGAGTTGGGAACAATCAGACCATGACCTTGGAGTGACAAGAAATGTGCTTTTAGTAAAGGTAGCTTCTTCTCCTGCTGTCCCCCTATCCTGCTGGGATGGTCTGAGGCTCTGTTTCCCCTGTGGGCTGTCCTTTGCTGCAGGCCATCCCTTGTTTGCTGGCTCCAGCCTGATGGTGCATCTCTGCCACTCCAGCCCAACACARCTGGGTGTGGATAAATGTGACCAGAGGAGTTCTCCTCTGCAGCCCCTCACCTGTGGGGATTTAGATGCCAGCAGCTGCAGAGCAATCCCCTGGCTGCTCCTGGATGAGGGGGTCGTGCTGCAACCTGTGACCCAGAGACCCTGCAAGGGCCCAGGTTGCTCCTCGTGCCATTTCCCCTCCAGTGGAAAGTGACTGCACTCCACAGGCCAGCTGGCTGTAGATGGGACTTTTGGGGGATTCCCATCTCTACTGGAAATAAAAATAATGGTTGAAAATCACTGAACTACACACAAATGCAAGAGCCTTCCAGTGGCCTTGAATATGCTATTCATTGAGGTCGGAAGCTGCTATGGAATTTTTCAATACATGATTTAATCTGGGCAGCCTGAGCTCCAGARGCAGAGGGAGGAAACCCTTCCACTCTGGAGCCAGGGGCCCTGGGGCAAGGAAAGGGAACATTTTCAATGGCTTTTAGAGGACACATTGGCCAAGTCATGCATGTTSCAGCAGTTCACTGGCAGCACTATAAAGCTAGAAGAGAAGTGTCAGGTGAGCTTTCTAAAAGGGCAAAAATTCCTCCCTACTCTGGAGCATGCTAACATTTGGACATTTGTGGGTTATAACTGCATCATGGTTTGAAGGAAACCTCTTAGCATAGAGATTTTTGGCCACCCTAAACAGAGTCAGCAGAAGCTCCTCAGCAGGCAGAAACCTGCTGTGGCACCCACTTCACAGCAACTGAGGTGCCCCCAGTTGGTTCTGGGGTGACCTTGCCCTGCCCTGAGAGCRGCACTGCCTCCCCATGCACTTCCACCCACCTGCAAGATGCACTGTACCTCTTCCCTCACCTGTACCAGCAGTGCCAGGAGGTGAGCAGCTCCCTCTGGGAATTGTTCTTTCTTCAGGAGAGGAAAAAATGCCTTTTTTAGGTCTTCAGTTTGCTTCTCAGATGGATCAGTCCCTGGATCTGAGTCCCAGTGTGGAGCAGTGGTGCCAGCACAGTGTGGGGAGCAGGGAGGGAAGAAGCCAAGGGAGGGCTGGGGATGGATTCTGCTCTCAGCCTAGTGAGGTATGAATACCACTGAGGGTACAGCATAGTCTCARCTCCAAAGAGACCAAAACAGGTTTCCATGAACTACTTCTACATCTTCCTGCCTTGATGGCATYCCTTCCCTCCTGACAAAGTTTGCTGACATTTTCCACATACAGCATCTTCTTTTCTATTCTATAACATCTGRAACCTTATTAATAAAGCAAACAAACCCATGAGTCCTAACCTTCACTGTTTTGTTTCATTCAGTCCCAGTAACCCRAGGGAAAGTAAAACACAACATACACTGACTGGTCCCTGAAGGCTGTGGGAGCAGCTCTCAGTAGGGAGAGGAGACCCAGAGCTGGGGAGTACCTGAAGGACACAGACTGTCTCTCCTCACCCTGCACCACACAGCTCTTCCAGCCCTCTGGTAAATGTGTGTGTTGGGACAGAGCTTCAAGGGTGATGTCCTCAAGTCAAGGGAACATCATCACCAAAGAGGGACCTATTCAATTTTCTGTCCTTCAAATGCCAGTGGCCTTTTTGTGGGTGTCTTTGATTTTAGAGACTGGTCAAGGAATTTGTACTTCACACTCAATTGCATCCAACTGCTTTTAAAGCAGAGAGGGCTGCCAGCCCAAGAAATGCAATCTTATCCCAAGGCCTTGAGGAACGTGGTGGCTGTTTTTAAGTGTCTTCCTGCATCACAAGAAGCTCTTTGTCAAGGGCACCCAAGGCTAACCAGCGGTGATAAGAGGATCACATCCCCCACTGCAGCTCCAAGGGAATCAGGCTCTAAAGGAAAAACCAGCCCCTTGAARGGCCTGGTGCTCCAGGGCTGRGGCAGAGCTCCCTGCCCASCCCCAGGTGCCCTTGGCACCAAGGGTGGCAGTGCTTGGTTCAGGGGGCACAGCACACTGGCTTTAGTCCCAAGGGAAGTGGCATCACCCACACAGCTGCATTTCCCATCTCGGGGCCAGCTGAACCTTGGAGAGCCAAGGGGAGGGGAGCTTCCCCTGGCAAAGGTGCCTCCTGCAGCTTCCATGAGATGGGGGGAACCTGGGACATAAGGTCAGAAACAAACCCTAACACAGAGCTGAAGGGATGGTTGGATAAAATTTGAATGTGTTTCAGCAATGGAGGAAGCCCATGACTGAGCAAGTGTTTTAACTCCCTGCAGATATGTAATAGCTGTGGAGGGATCCTGGAAGTGCTGAGAAACAGCAGAAAGGCAGAAACTCACCATCCCCTTGATAACAGGAKCCCTGAAGGAAGATGTGCCCCATGTCCCCAAAAGATCTCCCAGTGACTGTAAATTGCTTTGCTGATTTTTTTTTCTGGATGCAGAGTTTGCAAGGCCTTCTCCTGAAAGGGACCCTGTTAGTGCAGCATCCCATGCTGCTGTTTCTCCACCTGCACATCCAGGGCAACTGGGCTGTCACCACAGGAGCACTGGGAAGATGGATTAGTTAATATTTGCTTAGTGCTCTGGAGATAGCACTATATAAGTCTAATTGCATTTTATGCCCTCATGTGATAAGGATGTCATCTTGGATTAGAGGGGATTAGTTGTTAATGCCATTCCTGTACATACCGGTCCCCTCCAGGGCTCTGATTTCTGCTGAGAAGGTTATTCACCCTGCTCTAAAATCAGTGAGGTCCTCCTGGTTATGATCATTGTGGAAACCAAAGATTTTTGGATGAAAACAAGATTGGTGGATACCTGACTGCTGTCAGCCAAGCAGAGGTGTGTGCTCAGTGAATGATGGCATGCACTCTCTTGCTCTGGCATCCCTAAACCTTTGGCAAGACCAGGAGAAGGGGGTTGAGGGTGTCCCCTCCCTCTGCACTGAGTTCCAAACACACCACCAAGTTATTAAGTACAAATCTAAGTTAATGTTTAGCACTTGCCCAAAACACAGTGATTGCCAAAAGCCAAAACAGAGTGAGGACACACACGYTGGTAATGACTGCATTATGAGAGGACATTCCCATATCCTAGCAGTGCTGCCCTCCAGGGAGTGCTCCAAGCWGGGGACATGTCCCAGAGAGATGGAAGGGCCCTCTGGCTCCCATGCTGCATGGCAGGAGCTGGGCAATCACAGGGATTTGGCTTTTTGAAGCCTGTTGCAGTGAAGCTTGCATCTCTTCCCCACAGCGACCCTGATGGCTCTCAAGGGAGCCGAGGCCCCTGCCCTGGTTGCAGAGGTATCACAGATTATTCCAAGATCCCTTTCAAGGTTCCCTTTTCAGCACTCCCAGTTGCTCCAAGCATTATTTTGGAGCAGGCTGGATTTCAGCTTCTAGCTCAGAACTAAAAGGGCTGCCCTGTCTCCACCTCCCACCAGCAAGGGTTTTTCCCAGAGGAAACCCTGGATCTGTCACCTATGGCTGACCACCCAGGAATAGCCAAGGGTAGGGCACAGGCTCCTCTCAGCAGCAGAGGTTAAGGATACCATCTCCTGGCTCCCAGCCCCAAGCTGACAGGAGCAGTTTTGGCTTACCAGCATGATGAAGAAGCTTATTGGAAAGGAAAACCTCCAGGGACTTCTTAAAAGCTGCATTAAACTTTCAGAAACAGATCCCACCATGGTCCTTTAGCAGGGACCATCTGCAGCCAGGTATAAAACAGGGAGCTGCAGCAGGAAAGTGGTGAACAGGCAAAGGAGTGAGCAGCAAAAGGAATGAACAGCAAAAGGAATGAACAGCAAAAGGAGCCCTTCCTGGGCTTCATGGGGAGCACCCATGACAGCTAAGAGGGCACAGCTGAGTGAGGAAGAAGGTGGGGGCCCCATCTCTGGGAGCCTGAGGGCTCAGGTGAGCACAGTTCAGGCTGATGCTGCTGGGTCGGACTGGAGGTGCTTCTCCATCATCAGTGGAATGCAAAAGCAATTGGAGCTTTCTGCTTACMTGGGTTGGCTCTACAGGACAAATACCCACATCCATTTAGATCTTATTGTYAGCCTGAAGAGTTGGTCTTTTGCAAGAGAGGAGTAAATTACTACCCCTGTCACTCTGAGTGGGCGCTCTCCATCCTCCCAGGGGCAGAGGTGCTGGGGTGCAGATGGGGTGCAAAATGTGCGAGAAAAAAAGGTTACTTTGGTGTCTGAAACCAGCCATGTTCCATGGAGGACACCCCATGGAGCACCGGGGGCAGCTGCAAGGCAGAGTGCTGGGGGACAGGAGGCTGAAGGTGCCACCAGGGTGCCCTGGCTTGGCACAGCCTGTGCAGAGCCTCAGCAGAGCCATCACCCTGGGAGCCCTGAGCATCGCATTTCTTTGGCTGCCAAGACTAACCTCCCTCCCAGCAGCTACTCCAAATGCAGGGCAGGGAGCCAAGCTGTCAGGGAAGCCAGCAGGATCCCTTAGCAGTTTTACCAAACTCAGCATTCTTTGGGAGAACATTTCCATTTCAGTGAGTCAGCAGCCTTGGGAAGTGTCCGTCTGTCGGCAGYGATGAAGCTCAAGGTGGGCACACAGGGAAAGGCCCCTGGGACACACACCTGACCCAGCATGGACACTGCTCAGGAGCAGACCTGCAATGAACCTCCCACTTTTTGGCCAATTCTCCTCCAGTCTGTTTTTCGTCCACCAACAGAGAAGCTTGTCCAAGCTGAGTTTTCATGTTTAAGTGGACTGACATGMAACAGGTCAAAACAACAGGATTCTGTTCCTTCACATGCTTGATCACATCATCCCCTTGCAAAATTAGGCCTGGACACAAGTTAACTTTATTACTCTGATTGTTATGTTTTCTTCATCTAAATTTTTCTTCCTAAACCCAAAATGTCTTGCCCTATCCAGAAAAGAGATTAAGCCCCCTGTGGAATTGCCTCTTGCATATTTGAGGGCTGCTCTCATGCCTYCCTGAGCCCCTTCTGTTGCCTGTTATCCAGCCCAGGTCAAGCTTGCTGGGAGTCGTCATGTCCTTGCTAATCTCTGGCCTCCCTCCAACCTGCCCATGTCTTCCTCACCCCAGTGGGAAGCCAGCTTATCCTGCCAGGCCTCCTCTGCAAACCTCCAGTCCGTTCTCCCAGCAAGTCCTGACGGGGATTTACAGCCTGTCGCTCAGCAGGGATGGAGTTGTTCTCACTGTTGGAGAGATGGAGGAGATAGGGCAGGGGATGCAGGCTTGGGGAACACAGAAGATTGGAGACTTGCAAAGAGACCAGAAATGCTGTCAGCCCCCACTCCCTGCTCCCTCTCCACCAAAAGGGATTTTTCACCCAGGGAGCTGAACCAGTCTACCACGTCAGCTTGCAGTGCTYGAACCAGGGCTTCATCTGTCCCAAAAGGGGATAATGGCTCTGGGGCAGCTCTGGAGGGGCAAGGCAGGGAGTCAAACTGGACTGGAGACTCTCAGGACTAACCAGGACCCTGGAGTCCCTCCCAGGGCAGGGCTTGGTTTCTCTCCTTCCTTTTATTTATTTWTTTTTTTGGTGTGTGTGTGTCACTGGGGGTGGGTTGGAGTAGGACTGACACCAGGACTCGGCTGCTCCTCATCCTCTCCCAGCAGGGTTTGCAGGGCTGCAAACTGTGGCAGTTGCAGGTCCCCTCTTGCAGGAAAAAGCAGGAAAAAACTGGCAGGGAGTGGAAACAAGTGACAAGCAGATTAGAAACCCAGCTCCTATTTATAGACCGGCAGTCAAGAAACTGCCCCTGTGACAGGGCCATCYGTTTAACCCTTCTGGTGCCAAGCACCAACCCACCCGGAGATGCTGAGCCCACCCAGCCYGTGCCATGAGAATTTTGGCACAGGGGAAGCAGGATCCTGCACCAGGGCACCTGTGGAGGGGGCAGAAGACAGGTCCAGGTACAATGGAGCTTACAGGGGTAATTCCTCAGCAAGGCAGTGAGCAGAGAGGTGGGGTTATATTTGTTAAGAAGTTGGGTCACCAGGACAAGAAAAAGAATATCCCAAGTATCCTGCTGCATGGTATACAGAGAGAGACAAGCATTTCCTCTAAGAGGGAGGTAATTAACATGTTTTAGGGGCAGCTCCAACATTTGCAGCCTCTTTTGTGTCCCCTGGGCTTTGGTAAGTTTGAATGTAGTGAGGGCCCTGCCTTTGAGGGCCGCTGTGTATCCCTTGCCCAGGGGTGGTTGCKGATGCTCACACAGGGCTGCTGCATCCCTCAGGAGTGCACTGTGACCCCTGCTCACTGCTGCTCCTCACCATGGTCTCCCAGAGCTCAGAGCCTTCACCAGCCCCCTGCTGCACTTGCAGTGATTTGTTAAATGGATGCTGAAGCTCCCTCTTGCCTGTTACTGTACCTGCTGTCACGGGTGTCTTTATGCCACACACGGTTGTTTCATACACTGCCATGGCAAGACTTTCCAGCTGTTCCCCCACTTGCTTGTGTCAATAGCTATTTTTACAAGATTGCCTTTCTTTACTTTTTAATTGATCTAAATCCTTTCCCTTAGCTTTCTTGTTAAAGGTGGATTTAAAGAAAAGGACTTCATTATCTCGGACATTTTTGAGTCATTATGAATTTCATCCCTGTCTTCATTAATTACTCATTACCCCTCAGCTCTGGAGGGCTGCTTTGTGCTCGAGGTGTTTGTGAGCAGCTTCCCTGGCACCCTGTAATCCCACCAGCCCCGTGTTAGCTGGGTCTGGTTTACGCTGCCCTCACCATCCCTCTGCTGCTCCCGCTCTGCTCCGCTCCCAAAGCAGCTCCTGCCTTGCCCTGTGCCYGGCACTGCCTCTGCACAGTCCTGGGGCCCGGCTCCCCCAGTGGGGTGCACCCCATGAGCATCATCCTGTGCTTCCTGCCTGCCCCAAGGCACAAGCACCCATCCCCTCTGTCCCTGAGCCGTGCAGAGAGGAGTTCCTGGCTCAGGCCAGTAATTCCCAAGACTTGGGCTGCAGTCAGATCCCCAGGGAGAATCGGAAACGTGAGCATCTCCAGTGCTGCAGTGGTCCAGGGGCACGATGGCTGCAGTGGGYGTCACTGCCCTCCCATCCTCCTGGCAGAGGAAAGCTGTGCCCAGTCAGGCACTCAGGTGCTGACCTGCTACTGAACCAACCAGCCCTGCAGCCCCTTTCACATGCACATCCTGGCTGTAATCCTGGTTGTCCACAAATGGATCCGTGACTGGGGATCACAATCAGGGATGGCCTTTCTCTGGGCCTATACAAGCACACAACCACCTGAGAGCCCTGGTTTATGGTCTGCCCTCTCCTCCCTGGGTCAGCGTTACATCCATTTCTGCCCTGAGCCTCTTCCCAGCAGGCTCCTTGCCAGGGCTGGAGTGCAGCTGCTGGGGTGGGCCCTTTCCATACCTCATGGAAATGTATGAAAAGGCAAAGCAGGAGAAATGTGTTGGGTTGGTGAAAGGAAGAGAGGAGTGTGTGATACTTGCTCGGAGATGGTGAATGAGGGTTGCACAATGAGAAGCAGTGGAATTATTTAAGTTACCACTGATCAACTGAGCTGCATTTTCTTGGGGGGTTTAAACCAAAATATCTTATTCTTTAAGTGAAGAAAATTGAGATAAGACACCTACCTGGTCCAGGAGTGGAACTCTGCTGACATGTCCTGCATCACTCCTTAGCACATCCCTTATTGGGAGGGAAGGGGTCACAAAATGATTTGAGGGGGGATGCAGAGGAAAGAAGCAGCAGCAGCTCAGACTCTTCAGGACAGAGAAATGAATTGAGAATGGGCTGTAAGTGCCTCCAGCAAGTCTTCACACTTGCCAGGAATCTGCTACCTACCTTTAATGGCTGGCGGCGACTCCAGTCCTCCTCCACAGGGGTGAGCTCAGCAAAACCCTCTAAACCAAGGATTACAGCCATTCCTCTAAACCAAGGATTACAGCCATWMCYCTAACCCTCGTCCCCCATCTGTGAAGCAGGCATGTGGCTGAGGACAAGGGACTTCACCACAAAGGGGATACAAGGGACAGATACCTTCAGGTGGTTCAATAAACAAACTCTCTTCTGTCTCATCCCRAAGAACACATGAAAATCCATAGAATCATTTAGATTGGAAAAGTCCCCTAATGTCACCAAGCCTGGCTGTTAACCCAGCCCTGACAAGTYCACCATAAAACCATGTCCTAAGTTACACATCTACATCTTTTAAATACCTCCACCAATGGTGACTCAGCCACTTCCCTGGACAGCCTGTTCMATGCSTGACAACCCTTTCCATAATTTTTTTTCCTAATTTCTTATCTAAACCTCCACTGGTGAAACCCAAGGCCCTTTCCCTATCATTTGTTACTTGGGAGAACACCTCTCTACAGCCACTTTGAGCTGGTTGTAGAGACCTATAAGCCTTTTTCTCCCGAGCCTTTTTCTCCAAAGTAAGCACCCCCAGCTTCCTCAGCCACTCCTTGAAGTATTTATCCTCCACACCCTTCCACAGYTCCCTTTCAGCACMTCCATGTCCTTCCTGTAGGGAGGGGCCAAAACCCAGGGTCGGAGGTGCAGCCTCACCGGTGCCCAGCACAGAGGGACAGTCCCTGCCCAGATCCCGCTGGCCCCACTATTGCTGGCCCAGGCCAGGTGCCACTGGCCTCCGTGGCCACCTGGGCACAGCTGGCTCATGTTCACTCACTGTCATCCAGCACCCCTGGGTCCTCCTCTGCTGGACACCTCTCCAGCCACTCTGCCCAGCCTGAGGCACTGCCTGGGGTTTTGTGATCCAGGGGCTGGATTTGACACCTCACCTTATTGAACCTCATACAATTGTCCTCAGACCATCAATCCAGCCTGCCAGATCCATATGCAGAGCCTTCCTGCCACCCAGCAGCAACACTCCTGCCCTACTTGGCATTGTCTGCAAACTGACTGAGGGGGCATTTGATTCATCTGGATCATTGATAGAGACATGAAACAGCAGTGCCCTCAACACCGAGTTCTGAGGAACASCMCTGSTGACCAGCTGCCAACTGGGTTTGACTCCCTTCACCACCTCTCTGGGCCTGGCCATCCAGACAGTTTTAACCCAGCAAGGAGWGCACCTGTCCAAACCATGAGCAGCCAGTGTCTCCAGGAGGTGCTGTGGGAAATGGTGTCAAAGGCTTTACTGAATTTCAGGTAGAAAACATCCAAAGCACTCCCCTCATCCACTCMGTGGGTTACCCTGTCACAGAAGGAGATCAGGTYRGTCAAACAGGACCTGCCTTTCACAAACCAGTGTTGGCTGGCTCTGGTTCCCTGACTGTCCTGTACCTGCCTTGTGATGGCACTCAGGAGGATCTGCTTCATGCAGTAATACCTCAGCCTTTCCCTCACCCTTTGTCACTATGTTTCCTGTGCATCCGACAAAGGATGGGGATTCCCCCTCTGGCTGTTCATTGCTTATTGTCTTTTACAGCAGTAGCCAGATTAAGTTCTAGCTGGGATTCAGCCCCTCGAATTTTCTCTCTGCATAACCACACAGAAAGTGCTCYGGGAAGAAGCCAGGGTCACTGGGCAAGGATGGACCTTCCCTCCTACTGCTCTGGCACACAGCAGAGTCAAAAATGATCCTGTCACCACAGGGGCAAGATCTGCAGCAGGGAGAGCCAGCACTGCCCCTTGCTCCCAGCCCAGCCCCTGAATCTCAATGCAGAAGGGCCCCTGGGCTGGCATGGGGCAGGGCTTGGTGACAGTGAGGAGTGTCAGTGCTGCTGTTCATGCTCTCTGACACTCTCCAAATAYTCTTCTGTCTAGGAATATTCAAACCAAAAGCCTCCCCTACAAAAMCTGAACCTCTTGTGCACTCCTGGCTTCCTTGCTCCCAGCACAAGGTGTTTGAGGAGTTTTTGCCTTGACCATCAAGGTAAAAMTCATACCTTAGGGAACTCATTTCCCGAGTGTAGAGCACAGCTTCACCACAGGTTTTTAAATTRTGATGAGCTACTATTCCCACAGGAAAACACACAAGTGCTTCAGTGCTTAGGCTACCCAGACAATTCAAATTCAAGTTCTTTGTCATTTGGTACCAGGTACAGAGACCCAGTTCTGCTGTGCAGTTCCCAGCATTCCTTCACTTTCCCAAATGCTTCATCACCAAATTTCTACAGCCATATATTTAAAACCTCTGTAATTCTCTCAACAAGCTTCAGAATACAGATATCTTTGAAGCCCTTCCTCCTTGAGTTACATGACTTTGCACAACCATTTTCAAACACAATTGTGTCAAATAAGACCAAATCACGTATAAGCACAGGTTGCAATAAGGAGCTGTGTTGGACAGTGAATTACTTTGATGTTTCTCCCCCRAGAAGAAACCCACCTTCCACTTACTCTAGGGCAAACTCAAAAGGTTTTATTTTAATTTTTTTTTTTAGCAAATTCTATCACGTAAATGTTAACAAAAAACATCTGTACAATTGCCATGATACACTCAAAAGTGAAACAAATAAGATATAAATACAGATATGGATGTAACATGACAAAAGCGGAAAAAATAGAAAAAAATACATGCGCATGAACACGGTGCCAACAAAGTCATTTCTCATGGCTGGCATTTTTCAGAGCGTTTTTTACTTCCCATTTAAAACATTGTTAGCAACGTCCTGCTGTGTACTACAAAGGTCTATTTTTCTGTCCCTTAATATGTAATATTATGCTTGATAAATAAAGGGGTGGGGAGAAAAGGTTCTGATGACAAAGATGCAAGTTACATTACTTATACAGGTTATTGGTAAGCTAGTAATAAGCAATTAAAAAGACAGTCTTGTATTGTATTGTAATCCAGGCAAGCACACATAGTGTACCTTAAGAAAGCCACATGCCTCGGTATTTCTGAACTACATGAGAACTACAGTAYGTAGACCTGTGGGGCAGATGGAGCCGGGATTTGCCCATGCCCACGGAGCACTGGTGCAGCCAATGGCAGAAAAAAACATCCACATCTGAGATTTCGGCAACCTTGCAGCCAAGAGCTGCTGTCTGCTGAGAGTTTTCTCCCATTCAGATTTTTAAAGCATGGTGGGCAAAGAAAATACACTTTTTT
>JACDOX010000074.1:1602322-1771746 GCA_014549065.1 Cardinalis cardinalis
TTTTTTTTTTTTTTCCTTTTTTTTAAAGGTACGAAAAATTGAAGCCCTGCATAATGGGCAGCAAGAAAAAAAAAGGCAGCTGCAGTAGGTGGCTACTGCCAGGAGAAGGTGAACACAAGCTTCACTGGAGCAGTGAGGCACTGCAGCATGCAGACCTTCCTCTGCAAGCGTGCRTGGACACTGATTTGTAGCCAGAGAGACCTTTATGCTTGCTGAAGAGAAAACAAGATGATTGTACAGCTTGTTGGAGTCAAAACTGGAGATCAGAGAGGTGACATTCAGAGCTAGCCCTTTGAGTACTTCAAAGGAAACACAAAATAAAAACTGGGTCATGTTCAACATACTAAAGAACCCCACTATGTACATTGTCGGCGATGATTTATAAATACCCCAGCAGGATGCTCCTACTGTGGACAGCACACACCCTAGAGTACTGCAAGGATGGACAGTCCTCCACTCACGCCGTGAAATCAAGCAGCACATTAATGAGCATCTGCTGACAAGAGAACAGAATCTGATTGAGGAAGTAAGGCCTGACCCCCTGCAGCCCCGGGAAGCACAGGCTGGCCGCAGGCGCCTTCGCAAGGACCAGCCCAGAGCCCGACTGCGGGGTCAGGGACGTTCAGTGCGTTCACTCTCAGTGCATACCAACAGGGTTTTATAAAGCAYATAAAATCATTTCAGAAGGAATTAGATTCCTGGAGATTTGCTACAGTGTGCCATTCAATGGAAAGGAAAAAAATCAAAATCAACCAACAGCAAATGATGATAGACCAAGCTCCATCACAGCTGGGAGGGACTAACACCACCTGGTCAGCTATGCTGACTTTCTGAACCCCAGAACTGGAACAGGAGATGCTGAGCTGAGATGGGGAGAAAGAGAGGCATAAATACTAAGCAGTTAAGAGCACAATTAAAAAAAAAACCAAAACAAAAAACCAACACCCCCCCCCCGCCAAAAACCTAGCCCACTACTAAAAACTCAAACAAGACAGCTTAACTGCTGCCAACAAGTCAACTGAGTATTTCCTCAAAAGGAAAAATAAATTTGTGTTAAAATCAAATTTGAAGCATTCAAAAAAATTAAAAAGGAGCATTCTAACAAGCACACAGAAAGATGTGGAAAAKAAATGGTCCACGGAAAGGCAGACATGAACCATGGAGCAGCCAATCCCCCCCCTTCAGTGAGGATGGCTTTTCTGAGCCTGCAGAAAGACCCTGGGGGAATCCCCCACCCCAGGAAAGCACATGGTTTCTCCTGCCATAGCATTACTGGTTGGGAAAGATGAGGGAATTCACCCTGCAGCCAGCAAAAGCCTCCCATGTGTGTAGCAGAGCAGGTCACCTCCTCTGCTCTCAGGTGAGCAGGGAAAGGGACCAACAAGCTTTGCAGCTCAGTGACACATAGCCCCCCAGCAGCCCCARTCCCTCCTGAGAGGAGAACTGGGAGAAAAGCTAGCACCAAGTGTCAGCTCCCAGCCTAACTCCTCAGGGATGGGGTTGAAACACAGAGGGATAATTGATGGAAGGGGCTTTACCCTCCCCTGCTGCAGTAATGGAGTCTCATGTTCTCAGTGTGCTCCCAAGGTGTCCCTTCAGCTCCCTAAAGGGGAGATGGAGGAAGCTGGAGAGACTCAGGGCACTGAGAGCAGCCAGGGAACACACATCCATCACCACAGCTGCAGCCACAAGCTGCAAGTCCATCATCCTCTTCCATCATCCTCTTGCATCACCGGCACTGGAGGCAAAACCCCAGCTGGGATCCATGGCAGGTTTGGGGTAGGCATGCCCATCAGCCAGGATCCAGCCCAGGGCCAAACACAGCACATTAAYTAACAACCTCCTGCCTTCCCTGCTTACAGGCAGAGCCAGGGGAGCTCTCCCTTTGCAGGAAGAAGGGTCTCTGTTCAGGGAAGGGCRGTGCTGGGGGGTATTTCATTGCTGCTGGTTTGCCTCTGACCTGGTCTGTGTCATCAGGCTCCAAACACCTCAGCCAGAGCACCCTGCTGCCAGCAGTGCCCAGTGAGGGACCCCCACTCTTCTGAAATTCAGAGCACTCAGCAAGCCTGTGTGTGGAGATGGCACAAAGGAGGCTTCTAAGGGCAGTTTAACAGCACTGCAGGGTCTTCAGGAACAGGAGGGGCTGTGGCAGGCAACCAGCACTGTCCCAGCTGGCCCAGATGTGCTTCCATGTGGTATTTCTGTTCAGATTCAGACACCCTTTCTGTCCTCTGGGATGAACATTTTGCCCAAAGTGCAAAGGAGCTGTGGGGACAAAGCCATCCAGCATCAGTGGGTCAGTCAGAACAGCAGATCAGCCCTTTGATGCTACAGATTTCAAGGAAAACAGCTGGCACTGAAGTACAGCTCTGCCAGCTCCCACTGCCCACCCACTGACACACTCAGAGCCTAATCCAATCCCACCCACCCAACTCCACTATCCTATTTGCAGAATCRGTCCCAGAACTGGGTCTCAGGTTCCCTGTGGGGAGTAACAGGTAACCTGGAGAGTTTTTTGAAYATATGAAAGAGCCAAATGGGTCGAAAGGGGAGAAGTATTTACAAAGTCAATGAAAAGAGCAAGAGCCCAGCTGTTATGCACAGCACAGCTGGCTGGATAGCAGTTACAGAGAGATCAGCCCATCYGGGGTCTGTCAGAACTATGTACAAAACTCAGATGTTTAAAAAGAACCTACTTTCATTACTCACTTGGTATCTCTCAGTATTAAAGCATCTGAGGCTGGAATCACAGCCATACCTGCAAAGATCTCCCCATGGAGGGCCCTGCAAGTCAGGCAAGCTGCAACAGGGAGTACAGAACAGGAACACAAGACTTGAAAGAAGAGAAGGACCCAGACCGAATGGGTGAGGGGAGAGWGCAGGTAATTAACACACAGGAACCAAAACTGGGTATGAACTAAACCAACAAGATTTGTTTGACTTTTACATGTGTCCAGGCTCTTGAACTCAGTGTTAGAATGCTAACCTAAACATATTTCTGAGATTTCAGCAGGCTATACAAATATGTTTAAGTATGGCTTTCTGATGTTCACTTTTAATGAAGACTGCGACACAGACCTTGCTTCCTTTACATTCAATACCAGTAAGATTCTACATAAAAGCTTTGAAGGGACTAAAATACTGATTGCAATAAATATCTGCATGGCCTCCTTAAGCTGATGGAGCACGCCAGTGAAGAGTAGCAGAAAGGTCTCTGAGAGGCACCGTTGATTGCTTCTAAGCCTACACATATGTCCACAGATCTCCATTAACTGTGCGTTGAAACATCTGAAGAGGAGCTGCTGTTGCTGTTGGTGGTCTGTGCCCTCTTTATATACAAGTTTAGTAGCTTCATCTGAAAGAAAGAAAGAAACATCAGGAGAAGACACCAGAAAAAAACAAAACARAGGGGAAAAAGCTGACTGCCAATGTAAAACCTCATATTCCATAGTGAGCTCATTTTGGGGTGAGCTGACACTGGGCACTCTGGAGGAAAAGCAAGAAAACTGACCATATTTCAGAACAGAGACAAAAGGCTATGCCCAGTCCCATTGAAGTTACAGACAGACTTAATGGGATTTAGAAAAGTCTCTGGCATTTCACTTCAGCAGCCATCAGTTCATAGACCTCAATCCTGCAGCCAGGCCAGGTCAAGCAGGATTCCCACAGAGGTCAGTAGGGCTGCAGGCACACTGATCCAAGAGCCAAGGGTCTCCCTCCTAGGAAACACCCTGAACCTCCCCTGTTTTATAAAATGTTCTTTTTCAATGACATTATATCTTCACTACTGTGGTACATCTAGTGCAATTGCAGTTGTTATGACTATCTACTTCCCTTGCATGGATTTGTTTTCTTTTTCCTCCTTGCCACCTAAACTCCAGATCCTGTAATGACCCATGTTTACATTTAACTTTAAACAGGCAGGCAGTCTGCATAAACCCAGAAGAATTACTTACATGTTTATAGTTAGTGATGTGGTGGACTATGTTTGTGGCACCTAGGATACTGGAATAATAAAGCCTCTACCACATTTTATAGGGGGATTTCCTAACATCCCAAATATAAACCTCAGCACACATAGCTGTCTCTTTGCAGAGCAATTTGAAGGCACAACTGCAATTTTTTTAGTGACAAGACAGAAATAAAATCCAAGTGTTTTTAGTCTCAGATTGTTTTGGCCTATACCACACTTCCTTACCCATGAAAGAAATTATGACTTCAAAATGACAGAATGAAGCCCTCTGAACTAAGTAGCTATTTCTGTGCACAGATTTGTTTCAGAAACAAAACCTGCAGAATTCATCTTAAAATTGTGTGGAAATCTTGGGTATGAAGACTTAAAACAGCAGAAAAAAAAATTTGTGGTGGCTTGTTGAGAACTCTGAAAAACAACCAAATGCCAACACAAAATTCTTGTCTGAAGGACAGAGTTGAATTAAGGGCTTGGTTTCACTTGTAGCATCAGGTCAGAATTTGAGTTTTGCAGCTAGTCTGACTCCAGGGTACAAAGCCCTTTGAAGGGTCATTTGAGCTTGCTGTTGTGCCAGAAGGAAAGGGACACACGTGCCCTACTGTTAAGAGTGAAGCTTCACCTGCATCTCTACCAGCCCTAATCACAACTTGCTGCTGAGAGGACCTGCTCTCCCACCATCCCCATGCACTCCCATCCCTCTCTGCATGAAGATGCCTGTGTGGCCACAGAGCAGACTAAAAGCTATTTAATTTGTATTGCAGATCTGGTTTTCAGCCAGAGCAGCCAGCTGAGCCAGCTCACTGCACAATCACCTCTGGATATAATGCCAAAGGAAAGGAAGGAAGACAAACGTGGCTGGACAAGGACCTGCTCGGAGGCAGCCTGCAGTTACACAAGATCAAATGTATCAAAAAACCCATCTCCAAACACCATTATTTTTTCTAAGTGGGATTTCAAATCCTCACAGTGCTGAGCAGGTGCAGTGCTGCTCCTGTGGCATTTGTCAGGGTGAGAGAGGATTTAACAGAGTTCAGGGAACCTGACCCAGAGCTACAGTGAAGCCACTGGTCTTGCTGCTGGCAACAGCAAGCAGAATGGCTTGCAGTACCAAAACACCAGAGACACATTACTCCTGTACCTTGCTTCCTGTGAGTTGTGCGAGATGAGGTTTCAGTTCTTCTCCAATTACTGAATAAATAGCCACTAGGCAAAACACACTGGCTTTTCTGACACTGCTCTCCGTGTTATCATAACCCTGGAAATGAGAGGAAAAGGTCAGAAGACAGACAGCACTCCCCAACACCCTTCCTGAGCAATACACTACAGAGCTGATGTACATTTTGCAAATGTGGCTGACCTAAGAGATCAATTAAAAAACCTCTACTTAACATAACAGTTTGCAACCTGAATACTCAAAGAGCAAGAGAATGCAATCACCCTACCTGTTCCTTCTGTTATTACTTATTACTGTCATGTTGTAAGTTATTAATATCTAGTTATTTATAGCATTAGATAACAACATATGCTTTCCTAACACAAGCTCAGGACTCCATCAGATACACACATTTCTGTGTCCAGTTCAGATAACCATGAACTATCCTGAACAGTCAGGATTTTTTGGAGCACTGCTTACCTATCAAGGAGGAAATACCACAGGAAAGAACATGCTGAAAGACCCCTGTACATGTGCTGATCTCTGGCAGCTTGGGCAGAGCTCACAGGAGCCAGCAGGTCACTCAGCAGCTCTGGACAGCAGTGCCAAGCTCAGGCAGAGATGCATCACTCAGCAGCCATCCCACCCACGAGAWAGGCAGACACCACTCCAGCCTGTGGGATGCTGGCTCCTCTGGATGCAGGGTGACCTCTGCCAGGAAAGCCAGAGGAGGGATGGAGCACAGCTGGGACTGTCCCAGCTGCAGGGCCCAAGTACAGCCCAAAACAACAGTCTGCAATGCCACAGAGCACTGAGCTAGGAAAGCAGGAGACCTYGAAGAGCTCAGAGAAACACCAAGCTATTGAGTATCAAGGTGGAGAAAAGGCTGAGCCTCCTCATCAGGACCAGGGCTAGCACCACAGCTCTCCCCTGCCAAGCCCTGTTTTTCCATGGGGTCCCCCTCTGTCCATGGAGAGCCTGCTCCAGGCTGTTGAGCTGCACACTTGTGCCCACACTGCTGCTGACACTCCTTGCCTCCTCAGCACTCTGCCAGGACCCTCAGCGTGGTGAGCAAGCACAAAGGTGATTCTCTCCACACACAGTCTTTCAGCCAGCATCCCAAAATACTTCCTAAATGTAAGGAGTAAATTCCTTSTATCACTGAGTTTCTAAGGAAAGGAAATATCTCAGGCAAACTCTACTCTGAAACAAGAACCATAAAGTAATTAAAGAAGACAAATAAAACTGCCTTTTTAAAGGCATGCTGCTCTCAGATTTTTCCAGTGCATCAAAGCTTTGTTGTTCAGATTGTTGTCTCCAGCAATCATGGCTAAAACCATTTTACAACAAAAGTTTAGATGAATACAGAATTGTCCAATTTCCAGAAGCTGAGATTTAAGAATTGCGAGAGCTGACACTTCAAAGTTGGGAAAAATGCCAGGATGCATAAGGGGAATTTCAGACTTTGCTCTTGTCCTTCCAACATTTTAAGCTCACAACGAGGAGGCTTCTTTATCCCAGTTCTCCATGGAAGTTTAACCCACCTAAACACGTTTCCCCTTTCACTGTGACTGATCTGTTCCTGTCACAGTCTCTCCCCATTAAACACACACGTTTTCTCTCCTCCCTCACTGCTACTTCACATATTTTCTTCTTGTTTGCAGCCCCATCCCAGCACTGCCAGCTGCTTGTGCAGGGGACCAAAAGTCAACACTGCTACAAGCCAGTGCTCAAAGCTAAATCCACAGTGTACAACTAAGCCTTAGCACTGGCAAAAACACAGCTCCCCACCCAGCCCAAGAGAGTTATGAAAGAGGCTKAAGAAAGTCAGCAAGTAGCTTGGTCCTAATTTCAGAGAGAAAAGAGGAAAGGAGCAACCTGCCTGCTGGGATTCAAATTCAAGTGCAAAGCACCATCAAAGCACAGAACAGCTCAGCAGAACTAAAGGGGAGTTAAAGGGGACTACAAGATGTACAGAGACAGTGTAAAATGTGCCTAACTCCTATGCTCAAATTTATTACATGGCTGCTACTGGCTTATTTGGGAGTCAGGAAAAGGCATGCAATTGTRGAATATCCATGTAAGAAGCTGAGTTTTCCTTTCCTTAACATTAAAAGGATGAAAAACTCATATATAAAAATTTTATTTTACCAAAACATTAAATGGCTTAATTTACCAAAATSTGGCCCCATTGGATCCATCATTCTCCCTCCCTTAGGGCAGAGATGTCACAAATTAATGGTGGCTTGTGCTCAGGAGCAGTGACATGGGATTCTGTACCTGTAACAACCCAGGAATGATATCAGGTAGGAGCTGATGCAACGATTCCTTGGAAATCCTCTCGATGACTTTTGTTTGCATTTTGATGGCAGCTAGGTTAATTGGATAGTCTGCAGTCTGAATGATGGGGCAGAGCACCTTGATGCACTGCTCRGGGTGGATGGAGCTCGCCAGGGTGGAAGCAGCTTCTTCAGCAGCTCTGACGACCTGAAATGAAAGTAGAGCAAAGCCTTATGTTATTGAGGTCACCCTTGACAGCCAACACTGCTGCTGTGTGCTAGGAATGACTGCCAGGAAATGCTTGGGGATGTTCATTAACAGATCTGCAGGAGGCTTTGTTGAGGGGCAAGTGACTCTGAGACTTCACATCCTCTGTCTCCAGTGACATCTTTGTTCCAGCCAGTGGCAAGAAGTCCTTCCTGCCTGATGTAACTGTGTCAGAGATCTGGCTAGGCTGAAAAAATGATCTGTCACCSAAGGCAGAAAGGCACTCCCAATCCCAGGAGGAGAGAGAGGATGACATCTCTCCAGCCACTGCCAAAGAACCCAAATCCCCCAGCTTAGACTTACACRAAAGGTTTCTCCTTAACCATTATCACAAATGGCTCTGTTGCAGCTTCCAGTGTGCACTCAGTGCTGAGAGGCACGTGCCATGCTGAGGCACCCCTGGCAGCTGTGTCCTGCCCCTCCCCAGCTGAACCACACTGCAGCCAAACCCAGGTCACAGACACAAACTGGCTTTAGGGAGTCCCTGACTTAGCACATGTAACCCATCCAGGCAGCACTGGCATCACCATACAAAATGGGAGGAAGARCAAGTGGAAACAGCAGCAGCACCCACCCTCTGCAACCAGCCCACAGTGTAAAGGAGTCACACAAAGCAAGGATGATGCTAAATTCAACTCTACCCTGAGAGAAAGCAGATTCACAACTTTCACTCTTCCCCAGCAGGTAGGACAGCTAGTTCAAAGAAGACAGACCCAAATCTGGTCTCTCCTCCCAAGAGAATTTATTAATTTTACATTCTGCAGTAATTGGATAAAAAAGAACAGGATGGGAAGGCAGGTTTTCTTTTTTCAAGTGTCTGTGCTAATTGCCAGGCAACAAAATGAAGCTTCCTCTTGGCTGCCCTCTTCCTGGCCACAAATAACACACTCTTTGCTCCTCATGTTCTTGTTACAACACAAAAAGATGGAGGATGCTTTTTTCCATCTTCTYTCACTCCCCTCTTCTCAGGGCTTACTTTAAAGGGAGGTAAATCCTGAGTAGACAGATGTCCCCATGGGCAGACTTAAACCCAACACCTCAACTTTAAGAAGAAAGAAGCATTCACAAATCCTCATGTTTGGGATCTTCCAGCTAGTCCCAGGCAGTCCCTAAGTAAGCCCAGAAAYATTAAAGCACCCCTCTTTCCTGGTTGTGTGGGAGGCTCAGGTGCCTAGCACCAGTTCTCTACCTCCTCCTAAACTGAACTACCTGGGGCTGTCTGAAGTCAATACTTTGAAACCAGCACCAGGAAATCTGTCCCAGGCCACTGCAAAACAGCACATAAATCAAACCACAGGTCTCCTGGCACTGAGACTGAAGCCATGGCTGCTGAATTTGTGTTGTTCTYCTCTCCCACACACTGTGATGGCACGAAACTCAGGGATTTCTATTTGAGTAAGGCAATCTTTAGACAGATGTAGCTCTATCAAAGCCTCAAAAGAAAGTGAGCTTTCATTATTTTTAAGCAACTACTGTGGATAATGCATGAACAAGGAGTAGCTGGAAGCTTATCTTAGTCCATGGACTACAAAACACAAGGTTTAATTGACTTTTAAGAGAACAGCAATTAATAGTGACCAGAAGGRATCATCTCCACCTACAGAGCCAGCTTCACCCACAGTCACAGCATCACAGCCATGCTGCTAACATTTATCTTCCACTCATGCTGAGAGCTACCTCCCTGAAACAGGAATGGCACTAGACACTTGTATTCCCAGGAAACAGCAGAACTCCTCCTCCTGGCTTTTGGCATTCTCTAAGGTAGATCCAACAGTGAATGTGACCTCAGACACTTCACACAGCACAAATATTGCATGCAGGCAAGATATGGGCAGGATGGTGAAGCAACCTGAGATTTTGGACTGCTTCTGTACCAGTGCTCTATTTACAGAAATAAAGCTGTCCAAGTGCTGCATTTACTTCAAGCCTTTCTCAGCATTTAATTATAACACTAAAACATATTCCAAAATGAATGGCAATCCACAATGTGGTCAATATTAAAAAAAAAATTCTTCCTGAAAGATCTATGAATGAGTAGCTTTGCAGAACAGAATGCTTGCTTTCTCACTTACAGAAATTTTCCCTCTTCCAGCTATGTCTTTGCTAATTTCTCTTCAATTTCACACATGAGAAGCATGAAAGTTAATATTTTTTCCACATAAGTTAGTACTAGCTTTGGAGCCAGCACTGTGTGATTTTGTGGGGAAAGAGGAGAAACACCCAAGTACTTAAGGGAAATCTAATGCCAGGCTTTGATAGCAGAGAGTGGAATTGCTGGAGTAGGTTAAGCCAGGAGCTCCCAGAAGGTCTCTAAAGGAATCCACTTCCAGGCACTGCAGCTTCTGACATCTGCTTTCCACAAATGATGGAAAGCATGAACTTAGAGGGCCCTGATACTTCACCATCAACTTAACTATTCACTAGCAAGCCACTAGCTAAGAGACCCCAAATAGTACTATTTGAACACAGGCCRCTTGGGATTTTGTTCTGCAGCAATGCCAAACACTGTTGGGTGTTTTCAGACACTCTCAGAAAGAAAAGCTTGCACATATATCACAACACACTAAAAGAAAATTGTAAGAAAATTTGAACCTTATATTCTCTTGGTATCCTACTTGACAAAAAAAGCAACAATATAAACCTATGGCTAGGCTCTGATCTCAAACACACTACCATTAAAAAAAGCAGTAGGTGAAAAATTCAATGAATATTCTGCCTGGGTTTCAGCTCCATATCCTSTTTGCACACAGTATACTATGTCTATTAAGTTGAAGGTATGAAGCAAGCCCAAGAGACAAAAAGCCTATTAACCAATTCCAAGCACAAGGAGCATTAAAATACAGTGATAATTTTTCACAAAATAAGTGAGAGTTCAACAGCAACAAAGGTCACACATATTTTGCCCATCAAAAGGTGAGTAAGGAAAGTTGTGAAGGTACAGAAACTATTGATGCCCCTGACAGTCTTGCTTTCAGCACTGCTGCCCAGTTCTAGCACGGATGTGGCTACATTTAGGCAGTGGCTGGCTGTTTCACATCCCCTCCCCCCGAACACAGGAGGATGCATTACACATATCCAGCATGACAGGAGCTGGTAAATGTGACAACASCAGGGAGACTTCCAAGCCTCCCATGAGCACATCTGGCAGACAATGCCTGCATCTCAGCCACACTTCAGCAAACTCCCTGAGCTGTGATTAAYTTTAATAACAGGCTCAGGTCTCACTGACATCAACAGGATTCCAGCATGTGCTAACATGCTTGTTTGGATGAGAGCCTCTGCAGGTAACCAGCCCCTGGGTCTCTGGGGAAGCACCAGCAGGTGACAGGGCAYAGGAAGGGGTAGGGCAATACCAGCTGACAGTGAGCCAAAGAAAAAAACTCATCCCTGCTGGCACAGGAAGCCAAATGCCACCATTTTGCAGTGCAAGTACCAGCCCTGTCCTTCCTCCTGGCTTTGGCAAAACAAAACACCCAGCCATCCAGCAAGACTCTGCATCCCACGAGGGGCTCTCAGTATTCACCCAACTGGCTCAGAGTCCTGCTCACCTGGCACTGCCAGAGAAATCAGCAGCATTTCCAAACAGAGGGAAGTGCATTATCAAAAGGTACAACCTGCCAGGTCATTTGGCAACAAGAACATGCAATTGTAACAGAGTTTAGCAAAGACATTTTGCCATGAGGCACATCACTTGTGCCTTGCAAATTGTACATACCTTACAGTATCAAAAAATCAAGTATCATTTTTAATCAGGGCTTTAACCTGACCAGCAGAGTGAAACAACCTTAAAAGGAGTGGGAGAAATGAATAAACAGGATCAAGGAACAGGTCTTCCTCCCAGCTTTGAAGGCAAGATCAACAGATACACATTGGGAAGTGACAGGAAAGGCTCGTACTAACAGTGACACCACAATAAGTAGTGTCTATGTAATCTACCCTTTAAGCCCAAGAAAATGAAAGGGTGCTGTTTGCTACGTGCTCAGACTGGGGAGCTTGCTGTCACAAGAGGATTAGAAGTTAGACAAGTTAACCAAAGGGGAAAAAAAAAAAGCCAACCCACACAGGGAAGCAAGGCAGAACCATTCACACGGAAAGGCTTCAAGACAGCTGGAAGAGGGGAGAATATCCACAGGGAAGCATCACTGTATGCCTGCTTCTTGCTAGTGAGTCAGGTAGGGTATCAAGTGAAGAAAGATTTTTGTCTGATCTAATATAATTATTCTTAGGAATCTCAGAGACACAAAATAAAAGCAGAAAGGCCATCAAATGATGACAGCAACTGGAAGCAGCAGGTTCAAAAGGGTGCCTATGGAGCAAGATGTGCAAGACTACAGAGAGCCYGCAGTTCTTTAAAAGCACAGACACTAAGCTGTATGTAAGGTATGTCACAAACATGATTTTACCTCCCAGTAAAAGCTTAGAGCAAACCATGGCTTGAACTGGATAGTTTGACATCGTTCAACACAGGGCAGGTAGCCCTGGAATGCAGATCTAAGAGATAGCTCTTGGCCTTAAAGCAGCAGGTTTTTCTCCTTTCTAAAGGCTTACTTTATGCTTTACACACTGGAGACTAGATTCAGCCTGACTTTTGCTGGCATAACATAAGCTTTGTGTGCTGGAGGGTTCCTTGAAAGACATCTGTGATGCATTAAGACCTTTCTAGTGAGTCTCAGGAAAGAGAAGTTTTTGTACTTCCACCCAGCTTGCTTTAGGGAAGAAGCCATRTTCACATGCACAAAGCCAGTGAGGTGTAGCACACAGAAGGCTGTTCACCTCCAGCAATGTCTTCCTTAATGCTACCAAGGAGTAAACTTCTTGTTAGCCAGTAACAGGTCAGGCAGTCCCAGGAACATGCATGGGAATTGCTTCCTGATTTCAGTGTGAGGGGATATGCTGATGTGCAGCATTAGTGTGATCAAGACAGTGACCTGTCACAGAGCCTTGTCCTCAAACAGAAAAGCACAGTGGAATCATCAAAGCTCTACAAAACTTGCTGGACAAACTTTGGATGACAATCCCCACTGGTTTACCTGGTTCACAGAGCATGGAAGCCACAGGATCCTATTCACTTGAGACAGCCAGAGCTCAGACTCGATCTCTTCCACTCAATTTCTTCTGCTCAGCTACTACACTTCATGCATTAACATGTTGCTTGCTGCCTGACAGTTGCAGCAAACAGCTTATGAGTTTTGATAGTTTCATTTCTACTTTAAAGAGACACAAAGTACTGGAAAATAAGTAAAGAAAATGTCCTGACTCCCCTAAGGCATGCCAGGCTCATAGGCTACACAGGGCATCAGTGTAACAYGTAGGATCTCAACAAAGCAGCACCTGTGGCACCTGGATGAGAGCTTCYCACAGGAGCTTAAGCTCCTTTTGGAAGTACTTTGGGAGGACTTTGCCATGATTGCTAGTTCCAGTGTCTCTCCAGAAGGTTGTAGAGGATGAGGCAGTGCAGGCAAAGCCCCACTGAAAGTTTAGGGGCTTTGTACACCACTGTGAAACACACAGGGTGCCAGAGAAGTTTATTAAGCAGAAGAACAAGGTTTTGCTTTCAGGCTTATGAGGCATTTGGCTGTGCTTTTGAGCCAATTTTTGCCATCTAGAGGTGGTTACTTAAAGCCTGTATAATCTGAGCTGGAGGGGAAGGAGGTTTACCAGTACCTAGTTAGGCAAACTCCCATCCCTGAAGGCTTTACAGTCTAATTCAGACAGGAACAAACAATTATGGACTTGGTTTCAAAGCAGGAAGTGGACTCAGCAATGGGGAGTGCTAAGCAGATGAAAAAGCAGTGTGATTTTTATAAGGATTCAGAGATGAAATAGATTAGACTGCTTCTCCTGGGCACTAAACATTTGAAATTATTGGGAAACTGAAAAAGCACATAAACATATATTATGAAACATCAGCGACTGCCCAGCTGCAGCAGTTGGTAGCTTCCAGCACAGACTAGGTAACAATCTTCAGGACTATGATCATTTAGCTTTCSTTTTTGCAGAAACCTACACAGATCATACCATCATCAGAGGACAGCTACAATATATAAATACCAGAGGCCAATCTAAAAGCACCTCAGCAAGATAATAGAAATTATCAACAGGTAATGGGTAACTGATTTCTTCTTCTTCTCCCTCTTTCAGAAGGTTACAACAAAGAATGTACATTAATGTACAATAAGCATCCCAATTATGCTTATGGACTTTCCATATCATAAAATACAGAAATTAGGTATCTAAGATATGGCACAGGATTCTTTCCTTACACATAAAAAAACAGACATCAGTTAAGTCTATAGGATTTGTGCCAGAGACAGAAGCAGGGAATTAGCTATCCTATGATTTCTAACTCTGCTGCTGACTTCCAAGATACTAAACTATTTCTGTTTTAAAATATTCAATAATAAGAAATTATCCTCATTTTGCTGGCATGAATCTGAAGCAATGTCATTATCAGTGGTATGGGGTCAGCAAGCAGCATCTCTCCTTAGTTATGGGTGAGTAACTACACTGGAACAAATGAGTTAATATTAACTAATTGGCAACAGAARGATGGTTCTCTTCCAAATACCTACAAACAAAGATTGATAAAAATCAACAAGATCTAATATCATCCACAACTTCAATTACGTTCTAATGCTCCTAAAGTAAGTGAAAGGCATTTACATGCCACCCCCCCAAATGTTTCCAGTTATGACTGAACAGGCTTGACTCTTCACATCACCCCATTAAATCAACAGCACTGAATAGACTGTTGTACTACAAACAGTATAAAAACAGGACAAAGTTAAAAAATGCAAACTAAACATGAATCCCAACCCAGAGCCCTCTAGTCTGTAGCCTAGGGTTACATTAATTTTGACCTGCTATTGAGGTCTGTGCTTTGCCAATCTCCAGCATTTGCACTCACAACAAGGTGTGACTCAGCTCCAACTCCATGTACCAACTTTTCCTCTCCCATATCCCTAGGGGGAAATGTGGTGCTCTCAGCTGTGCTGCTCTGTTGATCCCAGACCTTGCCTTCAGCAAYAGAAGGCAGATGATTTTTAGCCATGGCAAAGACCCAACTGTCTAAAGACTTCTGCTTGGCCTTGGAAAAACAGCCAATTATCCAGGCATCCCAAAATATCCAACTGTGCTACCACTGTTATGATACTTCCAACTATGTAATCTGGAATAAAGTCACAGGTCTTTCTTGTTTAAAAAATAAAAGAAACTTTAACTAGATATCAGCACTCAGCTGGGGGAGGGGGTGGTATCTGCTGGTTGGTGAATATATTGTTTTTGACATTTGATGTCTCCTGGTGATGCTGAACAACAGCAACAAAAATTGGAATTTGTGTAGACAAACAAACCTTCCTGATTTCCAAAGAACTGCCTCTTACTATGACTTCTTGGAGACAGTAGCCAACCTTAAACTTCTGCTCCTCTTCAAATTCTCTTTGCTTGGTCACTTTAGATTGAGTCTCTGTGGGTCACATATAATTGAAAATGKGAGCAGTAGCTGGGAGCAATCAGTAGTCCCTGTGCTGAAGGGGAAATTCAGGAAAAAAGACTGAAACACATACAGCTTGCTCAAAACAGACATTTTCTCCTAACTTACACAGCCTGTTGGGACACCAAATTATAACCAAGGATCACTTCTGTCTACTGCTACAAGGCAGAAGCAGCCCAGAAACATAAACTGGAGTGTCATCTTATCAGGACATCACTGACACAAAGATTAACCCTTTCCCAACTAAATTATATACCAGCTTTTCTTGAAATAGTTCTTACAGTCCAGAAGAAGATTTGATTTTATGAAGCTCAAGAATAGTGCAACCACTCCCTTTAATACTGCTCTGATATAGTGAGAAAGCAAGCTGTAGAACAGACTGCTCAGGACTTCCTTTTCCTCTTCAGCTATCCTTTCAAAGTGCCCTTCACTCCCAAACTGGTGAATCCTCATTTAATCTCCTGCTCAGTGGGATCCAGTCAAAGGGCAGCTCCTCCTGCCCTCCTGGAGAGAGCAGGGCAGCAAAGTCAGCAGAGGGAGCGAGCTGGAGGGCCACCAAGGGAAGGGAATTTGTGACCTCCTGGCTCTAGGCTATGAGTTTGACCAACTGAGCCATGCCCAAATGATCTCTCAGTTAATTTTTCACAGACTTAACTGAATCAGCAAGTCCCAACTACAGGTAAARCTACTTTGAGCGTATTCCCAGGTATATATTTAGCCCAGCTCATGTGGACACTCAAGTGCAGGTACCTTTCTTAACTTCAGGAATGCTRGTATCCTCAAACTACTGACAAGCAGATGATACTTTCCTGGGCTGCATCATGGYTCTGAGAGCCTCATTTACACAGGGATCAGAAAATACTCAAACACAGAATGAAAAATCCAGAACCAGTGTCCCCACTTTCAACACAGCTGTGCACACACAATGGATGGCAAAACAGGAATATACCTGCAGTGTCCTGCTGTGACAGCTGCCACCCAAAGGTCCCACTGCAGCAGCTGATGTCTCATTATGAAGCTGCTTGGAAAACCATGTSAAATCAAAGCCACACTATGTGCAGCACAGCAGCAACTTGCTGAGCAGAGCACAGCTCACTTATTCTATAAAGAAGTGCCAGAACTCCCACCTCTCATTCTGGGTTTATCTTTCCCTGCTTTTCCCTGGGAGGCACCTCATGCAAATCCTGAAGAACCTTTCCACACCACAAGAATACAGAGGCAWAAAGCATGGTGCTTTCAAAATCAGTCTTGATTTCTGTAAAACCCACCAGTCCCACAAGGACAGTGAATTCTGAGGGACATTAAAAAYAATGCCAGAGACAATCTGGAAAGGTCCTGCTAGAAATGTTAGTTCTGGAGGATTCTCAGACAAAAAATACAAAGGGCACTGAGTCAAGGTGAGCTGAGAAGCATGCAAGCAGGAAAACTTGCCAATAAAAGGCACTCCTTCAGAACATAATGTTTTGTCTGACTGCTTTATCAGAATATCAATTTACAACTACTTCTCACTACTCTGAACTGAAAAAGACAGGGGTGCAAAGGCTSTAAATCAAGAAGAGGAAAGTAGGCAGAGCAATGTGGCCTTCATTCACTAAAACATTAAACATATTCTACTTCTGCATTTTAGAGAAATCCAGACTGTTATTTTCTTTCCCTGAGAGAGTTTTTTATTTGGCTATTTTGATTTTCAAACACGACAATTTCTGCTACCCATGGTTAAAATAATCTTGTGTCATTCACCCAATGCTCTGGAGCAGTCTGGTCTATTTTAATAATCTTTTAATGGCCAAATATCTTCAGAGATGCCTAAAACTGCTAATTTAGAATAATCCTGTTGTAGAGAAAAATAAATGTCTTAGATTTCAAACCAAAGACTTTGGGAACAAAACCATCACAGACTGATAGGGAAGTTCTGGTAGCACTTTCCAGAAGGTTTAGTTCAAACTTCCAACATGCATGAGGTAGATTAAAAGATCCAACTTGGAAATCAATCTACAAAGATTAACTTTAAATGTAATTTCAATGGATCTATGTAAAATATTATCATGCCCCTTTATTCTTGCTTTACTTTAGAACACTTTCAGTTTTGTATATGAGTTCTCTCACAAAAAGGAAAATGCAATTCACCCTTCCCTTTGCTTCTTCCTCTGCCACTGCAGCATGGCCTCTGTCCATTTTCTCCTGTTACTCACCAGTTCCTAATTTTCCAGCACAGCCCAATTTCAGCATTCAGTTGTCACACACAATTCTGCTTGAACACAGCCTTTGTGTTCTCCAGTACATTTTGTATTCTTACCTGTACACACAGAGGCAGCGCAGTGCCCCCAGCATGCTCTAAAAAGTAATTAAACAYGCACTTCTTTCCTACAGTTCTCAACCTGTCCCAGAATAAGCAGGGAAATCCTGGGRAATTAACAAACAGCAGAATACCACTCCAGACAGCTCCAAGTCCACATAAATAGCTCTGACAGTCTCCACTTTTTTCCTCACTGCTTCAGCATGTAAAAATTCTGTCTCTTCATACCTGGGAGACTTAATACTGATWTGTTGCACTGTCAAGATGGTTCAACACGTTTGCCTGTTAAGCCTCACAGATCCCACACTTCCTCAGCAGGTCCATATTGCTTTCCTGGTAGCTGAAGGGTTCACTCACCTCCTTGTGGGAATCCTTATGTGCTTCCAGTGTTTTCATGATAGTCAACTCCGCGTAGTTCTTGAACCGCGCCGGCTGGTTCCGCAGGATCTCCCTCAGGACTCGCAGTGCCAGGGCTCTGATTGAATGCTGTGTCAGGAAAAACAGACATTAGAAAAAGATTAGAAAGAGTYACTTCTCAAAACTGTAGTTTGAAGTGAGTTCTCATGGCTCATCAGAAATTTGCATGGCTCCCTAYGCCACCAGCCCCAGTGGAGTGAGCAATGGAATCAATGTAACGAAATTCAGAATTGGGTTCCTTGCTTGCTCTTGCACAAAAAGCCATATAAAATGACTGTTCTCACATATGCAAGAATCAGAATGACTACTTTCCTAAATTCCATTTTCTTTTGGCAATGAAGCACAAATTTGTACTCACAGGAGGACATCTACATTACATGAACATGTATGTTTTGCCTTTCCTCTTGTTTAGCTTGGCAGATATCAAACTGGGCTCCATCCATGCCATGAAGCTATTTTTCATGTACTAAAGAAGTGAAACTGACTTGTCCTGTAACTCCTATGGAAATTACTTTCAAGGACTCAAGTTACTGTAGACAACACTGACCTATGTCTTCATCCTTCCTATCAAAAGATCATGAGCAGAGGGGATTTATAACACCTGTTTCAATTTCATAWCTTACATTAAATTTCTGACCTGTGGCCATTCCAAATAGATGTCATTATTTCAGCAGAGAAATACATACTTTACTTCATCCTCTTTAGCCTTTAAAACATGTGCTTTGCTATTCATCTGCAAAATTCATACAGTAGCACAATTCACGTGTACTTAAGACAAAGTCACCAGACCTTCTGATACTTGTGTRATGGTGCTATCATTAAACAAGTAAAACTACAGCAGTTCATGCTTAAACTAAGAACAATRACTGAGAAAATGTCAGCAACCTACCCTGCTTCAGAATTAACATTTCTGAGAGCATGATATATATGTTACAAGTAGTATAAAAAATAMAACAGATTTTTGAATCAGATGAAACAAAAAAAAAGAACTGTGAATGCTTTGAAGCCTCAATACTGTAACACTCAGATGGAGCATGGCTCTGATGTGGGGTGTTGAGCCTTTAGCAAATATAATTGTTTTGCAAGCTGAACAAATACCCCCAAATGGAAAAAAGTCTAGCCTGTACATTACCACTTTGATCAACTACCAAACACAAAGCTGTGATAATAACACAGGTTTTTTTAACATTTCAAAACAAGATCCCCTGTAAAAGCAGCTTGTTCTTGATGACATTTTTACAAGAGACAGAGACATCCCATGAGATCTAATACCCTGGGTCTTTAAACCACCCAGGCGAAAAAAAATTATTCTAGGATATCTTTATTCTGCTTGCTGCGAATGGGTATAATATAGCTAAGAGCTTGTAGCTTCATCCTAACTGAAGAGAATAACTGAAGTCTTGATAGTTTTTTACTAGACTAGAACTTCTTTTCTGATTCTAGTTCAATTTCCTAGCTATTTATTAGTAACACTCTGGAGTGAGGGGGAAAAACTGGGACATTTTGGAGTAACTTAAAACTCATCACTGAACAGAGTGAAAACTAAAGTAACAGTTGTCAAACTTCAAAATTAAAAATGAGCAGTGCACTGATGAGTGGCAGGTTTCATTTAAACTGGTGTGTAGGAATTATTACCCAAGATGAAGCAATGGACAGGAGAGTTAAGACAAAATCTACATCTCACATCTTTGTCTCCAAGTGTTTCCAGCAGCAAGAGCAGAATGGTTTTGAAATGCTCCTCCCAAACTCCAAGATTATCCTCCCTTGTGATCTTGAGCAGTTCCAGRAGAGCTCCTTTCCGCTCCTCCACCCGCTCGTTGTGGTTGGAGAGCTCTTTCAGAAGATCAGCCACCAAATCCGAATGGTCAATGGGTACTTCTAGGACAAATGGCAGCAAATCATTTGGAGAAATGGGGAAAAGATCAAAGGTGCCAAGACTGCTCACTCTCTATGGAATAAAGTTCATGTAACCAAGGGGCYCCCCAAAAATGCATCAACGTGCAGGTGGTCTCAGTCAAGCAGGCAACAGAATCAGACTAGCCCATAATTTAACCTGAGTTCATAGCACGGCTCATGCATCTGCACGTGGCTTCTAATGAACCAGGAAGAGATGACAATTGGATTTCTTCCAGTTCCAACAATTACTTCTACAAGATGAGAACTGCCGTGGTTTTTCCCAGACATACACACCCAAAACCAATGGTCACATGTATGACCTTTAGATTAAAGTACAGTGACTCATCAGTGTACTGCAAAAGAATAAAGCTGATGTGTAGCTGCACTTAATGAAGTCAAACACTCAATAACAACAAGCTGTTGAGTGAGGCGTTTCAGCCATGAAGAGCGGAAGGTCCCAAAGCAGTGTCCCTACAGATGCATGTGGATGCTTAAGGGAGCAGTTTACAGGAAACCCCAGGCAAACAAGAATCAAAACCGCAATATAACATTTTTTCTCAGTATCCACAGACGAGGTTCTGGTGGGATATGAGAACAAAGGTTATTTCATACCAAGCTTTGGCTCAGATGCAATACACAACACATGCACAGGCACGTATCTGAGGGCACTACCCATACACAAGGCACGTATCTGAGGGCACTACCCATACACAAGTACACCAGAGAGGCAGTGACTGCCTGCAGTGTTACAAGGTGAGCGGATACAAACCATCCCGGAGCTGATCCATGTCATCATCAAACACTGCTTCCTTCAGGGCAGTCTTGTCATAAGTGTTAATGGTGTCAGCATAAGGATAGGGGTTGTACTCCCGAGCACGGGGCCCTGAAAAGGCGCGGGGAGGCTGCGTGTTCAGGAGGGAGGTTTTGTTATCCAGAGCCATCCTGCCGCCTTCCACAATGTCACCGCTTCCGCGGACATCGCCACTAGGGAGAGCAAGGCCACCATCCCGAGACACCTAGGGGAATCAAACAGAGGGAAAAAAGGGAGGTTCAACATTCTATGGAAACTGTAGCATTTTTGGAGCTCACCCACCAACAGGAAAAGGCACAGATTTACATGTATTATTGATACATAATTCTTACGTAAAACTTCAATTACTACCTCTTTCTTTCACACAAAAATATCACACACCTGCTCAAAAATATCTCATGATCACAGTTTCTGTAACCACTCTTGCAGCATAAGACACTGTATGAGCTGCGCACTTGGTGTAAGGGAAACCATCCACACATTTTAAAAACTAACATTTCCCGTTACAGACATGACTACACACACTCTATGCAAGCCATCACTGAGCCATGCTGAGCCTGAGGAACACCAGCACTGTTTCTATCCTTCAGAGCACTCGCACAGAAGCTCACTGAGCACATTCTACTGGAGGCCAGAGTTCAAAGGGAGCCAAAGGAAACAGTCAGCGAAACCCCATAATTAAGATATAAGAAATTAACAACCAATAAGCAGAAGACRCCAGTAAGAATACAGCAGGAATAACTGGATTTTGTACACTAACACAGGCAGGTTTGATCACAACGTTTTAAAATTTCATCTATTGGGGGACAATAAACAACTGAACTTACAATGTCACAGTCCTTCTTTCCATCACGTTTGATTGGCTCATTCAGGTCCTCTTGACTACGGAAACTAAATTTCTCAATCGCTTCTGTGACTCCACGAAGAGAGCTGTAGATTTCATCAGAGTTTAGGTTCTCCGTGTCATAATCCAGCATACTAAAGACCAAACGTATATGAAATGTTACAAATGAAACTGGAATCCGCTTCTGTCAACAAAAACAAGCTGGAGACAYATGGTTTGTAGTGCCCTTTCTAACAGTGACTTGTAACACAACATGGATGGAATCAAAGCAGARTTCAGGTCTGAGCTTCCCCTCAAATGGGGCTAAAACAAGGAGAACACATTGCTGTAAGTGAAGGGAAAACAGGTCCACTGTTTCTTATATTCAGTAAGTGTGCTACSTTCTGTAAACCAAAAAACCCTATTTCCAGTGTGGCAGTGGCATAATTTAAAAAGGAAAATAGTATCAATCACTGTAAGAACTCAAATGGTGACATTGGTGGAAATGAAATCAGTGAAATTTAAGTTTAACAATATATAAAACTATGACAGATTTAAATGGAAAGGAAAACATAACTTGACACAAATCTTAGTCTAATATGGCCCATCTTAATTTATAAAGTAGTAAAACCTAACTCACATGCATGGTGCCTTGAAAAAAACAGCATTTCACTATTTGGCCTAAGTCTGGGAATTCTCTCACTCAAACCTGACACTTTCAGTTCCTCAGAAATTTCTGAGCCATAAGTTTTGGGATTCCTTGAGGAGTTATCCAAAATTAGGTCCCATGATAAAATGCCTTGCATGCAARGGCAGATGATATTAAAAGATCTGGCATAAGAGAAGTTCCTACAATCTTTAAGAAAATAAAAAAGCACTATTGGCAGGGCTTTGCTCTATCTAGGAGAAGTTGAGTTTGCATGACAATCACTAAATTAATAGATCTAGCAAGAGAGAACAATTTCTGGCGGAGTCTCAGATCTCAGTAGAGCCAGAAGCAAACAGACTGAATCAGACATTTACATCAAGTTGTTTGTCAATAAATGGCAAGAGCGGCTCCCTGCAGTGGTGAATTACTATTTCATAACATTTTGGGAAGAATGACAGGATGGGCTTGGAGGCAGATGGCTGAACTGAGTTGTGTTCCTTTTCCACAACAGAAAGATTCTCTATGAGGTGGGTGGGGGAAAAACCCAAACAAACAAACAAGAAAATCCCTTCTGAATTCTGCGTACACAGCTGTTATTTTCAATGGAATCAAAAGCAGGATATTAAATATCTAGAACCACAGCTTTTTTTTTCTGGAAGAAACTTCGGGACTTCAGACAGAAGATAAGAYGGGCTGCCCAATTCCTTTGGGATTAACACACTGAAAATAGCCATAATCCCTGGCTCCCAAGCAACGTGTTCGCACTACACTCACACAAGCACCAGCACCGTGTATTTTGGCAAAGAAACCAAAGAACAATTCCCCAAATAGTGTCTGGCAGACCAGGGAGAATGAGCAATCATTTAACAGACCAAGATCAGGAAACAAAAGTAGTTCATAAATCTACAGAAGTTGAAGTGTTTAGGCCTCTTCAGACAGCTGAACAACAGTAATGCACTGTGATGGCTTTCCAGACAGAAGGCAAGGCAGTTTTTAGGTTCTTTAGAAGCACCAGTCAGGAATGGGAAAATCTTTGTTTCATACAACCTCAAAAATATACGTTTTGGGCTTAAGCACGTTTAATTCACAGATCTTAAAGAGTTTTTCATGTAACTTTGAAGTGGGCAATGAAACCACCATTTGAAAAGGTATACATGTGACTGTACCTGTGTTCTCACACCAAGAGACGACATGACTTACCAAAGGTCACACAATTAAATCCATGGCAGAAAAACCAAGAAATAATCACAAATATAATACTGACAATAAATCTGCTGAAGTCATCACTTCTTTCCTCAGGGATGAATTCTGCCCTACACTGTCACCAAAGAACAATGAGAACACAGACTCTTCAGTGCTAAGGGACTAAGGTAATTTCTCAGAGCTACCAAYCTGATGCATTTGTCAAAGCACAAACCCACATTTTAATAAAGATCTAAAGAATCCAGTGATTTCATATATCAGAAGTAAGCCTGTGTAGGAGGTCACATTATGGCTGTGCTCTACAAGAATGAAAATTCTACAATGTGAACACACATTTCTACTGACAGTATGTGCACTGGAATACTTCACAGACAACACAATGGGGGGAATAAAAGTAAAATGGAACTACACTCACCTTTCAGGAAAAAAAAGGCACAAAAGGGAAAAAAAATTATGACCCATGCAGAAAACTAGAGGAAAGGCACAGGATGAGTAAGAAGTGAGTAGAAATGAGCAGTGTTTAGGGATGTCACAACATTATTTTCCATCTGCTGCACAAAACCAATGCAGCTGTCTGTAAGCTTATAAAGACACAATTTGGTAGTTTTCCAGTCTGGCATGAAATACATTTTACTTCCATAAATTGTTATTCAGTTTCCAATCCAAACTATGTGTAAGTAGTCCACAATTTAGTGTCTTCAAGCAGTACACAGTAACTCATGTCCTTGCACTTTCAGGCTCTGGGCTGGAATATATGTTACATTATTCCAAACCTTACTATCTGGTGTCAGATAAAAGAAGACAGAAAAAACCCTCTCAACTAGTTTTATTCCAAAAATTAATATGGATCCCCTCCATAGATATCTCCGCAGTGTCCTAGTAGAGTCAGAACATTCATTTAAAGTTTTTAATTCTGCAGGTATTCACAGAGGTACCTACTACTGCATTCTACTTTCTCTCTAAGATGTCACAGGTTCTCAAACTTTGAGCCTTCAAAGAAAAATTTCTTTGCTTTTCTTTCATTAGTGTTTCATTAGGAAAAATGAAAGTCTTTCCTTTTGCTTTAAGGAGAGACTGTATATAGTCCTTCCTCWGGTAACAGACATATCTAAGTCAGGAGAAACCGCATTTACAGATGGGCTTGTTGTCAGGGTTTAAACTTTTAAAAATCCAAAGAATTTAACAGAGATCTGACAAATTAAATCTCTATTCAGGYTGGGTTTTTTTCTTAAAACCAGCATACAGCTTTAGTCCACCATATTGATCCAAGAGCTGTATGCAGACTGGAACAACATGTGAGGGCACAGGAGGAGGAACAGATGTTGAAATTGCAACTGATAAACTCAAAATCTTGTGGTAAGCACAATTTTAATTTCAATATTACAAATTTCCAAGACGTTCCACAATCACAATATACAAGCAAAGCTCTATGTGAAGTCACTCCTGAGCTGTATGTGTCCATCTGAAGGTCCTCTAGTGCCACACGCACAGYGCAGCCAAACTGAAAGATCCTGTCCCCTGGTATGGTAACACAACCAGCGCCTGCCAAAAGTGCTCAGCAACTGTGTTCTGCATTGGAAACTGACTGTGAAGCATCTCCYCTGCCATCTTCTTGAATGGATGAAAGCGTCTGGAAAAATCAACYTTATTTTATCTCCACTTGCATGCTGCACCTTCCCCAAGCAGTGAGAAAGTGGCTGCCCATCACCCCTGCTCTCTGAAAGCAATCATCATCTCTGTTCCTCTTCCAACCAAAGCCTCTGCAAGTCCCACATTTGAACAAATCAGTGGTGTGAAAGGTAAATAATACTGTGACACCTCAGACAAGTTGGTTTAACAGGTAGCTTGTTACCTGGGAGAGTAAGAGCGTCTGAAAGTCTTGTGGGAAGGAGCAGTGGGGATGGAGTTAGGCTGAGAAAGGGGAGGGGGGTGCTTCGACAGCCCATCTGCACTCCAACCCCAGAGCCGACTGCCGTGACCAGAGGAGGAACAAAAGAGAGAAAAAACAGAGAAAGGAGAGGGAGGGAAAAAAAAAGAAACTATAATCTGAGTGGCTTAGTGCTGTCATGCTGCCTTGGAGAGAGAAAAAAATTAATAGAAACAAAATTAAACAAGAATACTCCATTGCGCCTCGCAAGTCCTTGTTTTGGTCTTTATTATTCATTTCCATTTTTATTCCTAACATAATATGATTCACAAAAAATCCAGTCCCTGCTTGTACTAACCAGTAGATTTCACAAATGGATATAGCCTCCATAAACAACTCCATTTATACTGTTCTACAAAAGCAATCCCTGGCCACACGTGTATTCAAACTCTAAGCAGGTGTTTCTAAGCAACAGGATTTCCCTGGAAGAAAGAAAAATTGGAATTTATTTTTTTTATTAGACACCTGAAGATACCTTGTAAAGTTTGTCTCCTGGTGCCTCTATAAAAGCCTGCAGTCAGGCCCTACATAATTAGAAAACCTTTGCAGGGCTTAAGATCTGATCCTGTTTCACCAGATTCAAACTGAACCCAAATATGCAGCAAGTGAAAAGTCAGTCTAGAGTGTAAATGTATCATGGGGACCTGGCCCAGGTCTCAGCAGACAAAGCTGGAAAGACTGGGTGAAACCAGCCTTTGAGTTGATTCAGATTGTTCCTTTCACAGGCCCCTTTAAGTTATTGCATGACCCTGTGCCTTTGGGTCAAGACATCCATTCCTGTGTCAGTTTGTCCAACCTCTGCTTTTGTCCTTTTCCTGTTACTGTATATGGATATTCAAAATCACCTTCTAAGCTTCAGCTGGTGGAGTATTCACAATACTACTTTGTTTCTATTACATTTCAGCACATTGTCTTGGATAGTTGTATTTGTACATAAGCAAGTGAAAGATACTTTCACGTGAGAAGTGACAAACAAGTCAAGAATTGCTCCAGTGCAAACAGCAGCAAAGCCAGTTAAAAAACTCCTCTGAAGAGCAGTGTCAAGAATTTCACTCATTAACCAGCAATCAAATCCCACAGCTATTACATGCCAGTATTATCAAGGAAATACTCCAGACTTCCAGACTGCTTATCAGAAGTTTCACAGCTCAGGTCTCACCTACCTGAACACAGGCCACCAAACAATGCAGGCTTGTTCTTATTGTATGAAGTGAGTGGCTTATTTTAATTCTGTTTCCATGTCTTTGTTTGCTCAACTTAATACTGAAAGTGTCAATCAAATTTTGTTTTTAATGGTATTTTTTATTATCAGTGAAATAGCAAATATGTAAACTATGTAACAAATATGTAACATAGCCAGATAAAATTGTAGCCTTTTATTCTGATGCATTTYCTCTAAGGATCTTTGAAAGACTAAATTGTTTTCTTTAATTTTGGGTGATTTTTGTTTATTTGCTTTCRATAATCAAAACTAAGCACAGGCTTCTGAGCTACTAATAATGGYAGAAACTCATTCCGAATATACTCACTCAATTACTCCTTCAAAATTCTAATATGTGAAGTTCCCAACCTGAATGTAAAATTTAAGTTTGCAGAAGTCAATTTACCATTCAGAACAATTTTCTAACAACCAAAGGACTTCACAACCTAGCGTATGCCATTTTGTACTACAACATCATTTATTAAATCTCAGAAGATTTCTCTGTCCTACACAAACCCAAGCCATTTATCTGTGCTTTGCCTAGGAAATTCTTCTCTTTCAGTCTGAAGTCTGGTGKTTTTTTCCTACTATTTTCAGTCTTCCCAAATGCCCTTCCCTGTTTTCTTTTTCAGAAAGCACATCTCTCTTCCATAACTCCTCTCACCAAAAACTAAAACTGTTAAGGAAAAAAAAAAAGCAGATACAAATGCAGAAGTAACTCACAGATGTAGTGGATATGTTATAGTGACCATGAAGCAGAACTGGAGGGMGTAAATGAAGGCAGGAGAAAGGACTCTGTCCAAGACCCTGAAAGCATGCAACCCCTCCTGCAGATTTTAGGGATACTTAAGCAGATGTTATCATCTGGATAGGCCAATCAGCTGTTTGCAGAGTCCACTTCAGCCAAAACATTCAAAACCTCTCCATAGAGCCCAAATACATGTACACACAAATACACAAACACACAACTCCCAAAAAATCAGCCACCTGGAATACACAGATAATACRGTAAATCTGTATCAAGGAAACCTTGCTGACTAATGTTGAGGGTATTGCCCACAAACCATCAGTAATATGGGAGCACTTTCATATTTTTACAGGACCCAATCATCCTTTCTGCAATATCCCAGCTCCAAAGACACATATGCCTCTGCATTTGACTCCACTCTGTGAACCAAGAAAAAAACACAAGGAAAGCATAATCTTCAAAACCAAAGCTGGCATTAAGAACTGAGATAATCTTTGCACTGACTACACTCAGGCTGCCTGTACAATTCATGGCCAGGGACAGGGTAAGCAGGGCCTGCACACACAGCATCCCAGGAGGCAATGGGCATCCACAACCTCACTACAAACCTTTGGCAGTAGGCCCCATGAAAATATAAGGCCAAGCCTACTTTTGGAGGAGAGCTACACAAAGAAACTGGGAATCTTTATCCTTTACACTGCTATCAGAATGACCTGGGCATGCTTACGTTCTGAGTTTGTAGAGGGAAAAGTGACATTTCCCAGCAATGCTGAATAGCAAATGACAAGCATTTGAAATGGAAACATGACACTGAAACACCTMTACCAAAGAATGCAATACTGCAGCACACCCTACTTACCACAACCTGTCAGCACATCTTTCAAAGCCTCTTCTGTGAAAGGACAACCAGAGCTAAATTCTCCCTTTAAGTCAGGACCATGCCCAAACTGTGCTACACAAGACATTTTCAAGAAGGATGCAGCCCAGCTRAGCTTCAGAAGCTCCTGCCCCTGATTTGCAGTACTTGTCACTGCCTTTTCTACAAATGGCAAAAATCTGCAGATACTGTTACAGCTCAGAGGGCACTCACCACAAAAACGTACAGCTTCTCCCTTCCAAATATTTTAAAGGGCTTTCATAACAACTTCCATCTCCACCTACCACTGAAGAGTAACTTTTGAACATCACTCTTGAATAACTAAACCTAGCAAGGAAGCAGGACATACTTCTCAAAAAGACACCTAAATTTTTGATTAAACACCTCCAAGAATTCTATAAAATAGAAGGAATGATTGTTTTCTAAAGGAAATTCCTGGCCAACTGCATCCATGGCAGAATGCTCTGGAATTATATGCCCTCTCAAACTAGTCCTTGAGAACAAATCACATACAGAAAAAAACCTTCAGTTTCTAAATCCAAAATGCTAGAAAGCAACAGCAACAATGTACACTGAATGCTTTAATCAATACTTTGATATTTGCCTCCTGACATCAAGAGGTGAGAAGAATGCAAAGACAAATAGAAAACAGTGAGTGAAGTGGCAATAAACAATTGTGTCCCAATGGCAAAACCCAAAAGGCATGGTAARAGGTTGTGGAATTACAAAATAAGTGCCACATGCCAACATGGCCAATAAAACCACAACGTAATCACAGGGAGACACAGTCAGTAATTTCCCATGACAGAAATCAGCAGGCCAACAATGCTCAAGCTAGTCAAAAAGGAAGCAACATAGTTGGAACTGTTCCTCTGAAACCCTACCACTTAATTTCTTAATGAAACCTTTGTGGAAAAAACTCATAATAGGCAACTTGGCTTGGGCTTGCCAACTCTTGGTTACTTTTGAATTACAGCAGATTTAGAAGTCACAAAGATGTATTTAGATACCCAAAATTTTCCCAGGAAACACTGATGATTCCTATGCTGCTGGAATTAGTATAATTATTCATTAAATGCTAAAGGCCTGTACTTTTCCTAACACACTGGAACTCCCATGTCTAAGCATCCCTTYAGTGAGAGTTTTGCAAGTAACATGGGTAGATCAACAGATTTCAATGTCATCTGCTACACTGCACTATGAACTGCAGTCCCCACCCAACATGGTTCCTTATGCTTCTTCCACAACCTGCTATGAAGAGGACAGTCAAACACGGGATGCAGAATTCAAGCTCTTCCAGCATGAACCAGAGCTTGTCCAGACAACAGCTTGCTGCTTTCCYCCAATATTTCCTCCAATACTGTCTACAACGTCATCTCCCCTGCTCTAAGTTTTAATGCTGCRAAACATCCACATTCCTAGCAGTCAAGAGCCCATGTTGGCTGAATACAAGATTTTGGAGTGGACCAATATATTCTAGGGTAGCACCTGCAGCTTCAGCAAAACACCTGGTTGCAATAGACCTGCTGCTCAAAAGACCAGGCCACTGCTCTGCTGGTGAGGAGCCAGGTGAACAATTTGGGAGGTATTCAGCACTGAACACAGTCACCACCTCTGCTTGTCCTGCATCCTCACAAAGAATAAGAGGGGAACAGCAGATACAGCACTTCTCTCAGCAGCTCAAGCCCTGTAATATAGTCAGAAGAATCACTGATTACAGGTCCACACCTACAACATGGCACAATCTGAAACTCTTGTTCTGGGAGTCATCACAGACTTTGTGACATATGCAATCTCAACAAGACCTTATTTTAAYGTTGCCAATTAATATTACCTTCATTATCCACAAATGTAATTCTGAAGAAGGCTACAAAAGAAAACTAATATGATTAGAAAAGATATTAAGAGTACACAGACAGCATGAGGACTGGAACACTGAAGTCAATCACCAGCCACATATTRTCATGCTCAAACTCTGCTTCTTTGCAGAAATCTACTGTAAACTTATTGTCTTGTTTTTGCTTTCAAAGTGAGTCATACTCTGCAAACGCACACTCAGTGTTGAAATCCTTTAGTATTTTGCAAGGGGTTTAATTAGCCTGCCACATTACCTTGGAGACAGTCCACCATGGGAGCAGTTGGTAGGTGAAGTTAAGGGGCTGGTTCTGCTGCTGGAGTGCCGGGAAGGAGTCCGACCAAGGGTATTGCTGGGGGAACCCTGACACAGAAGCAGGAAGACAGGGATTAGCAACGTGAAGCAATGCACAGGCAGGAGTGCAGCAACAGGTCCCAACAGTGCCTCTGTTTGCTCTAGACAAGCTTAGCACRGTTCTGATTATGCCTTTTGACCTAAAAATCTGCAGCCATGGCTCATGTAGTCATTAATATGCTCCTGAAAATATGATTCTGAGGATAAAGAAAGTGTATGTGCACTTCTGTACAACCCACAGTACCTGCAATTTAAATACACAACRTGTATAGCCTGCAAATATTGCCAGAGAAACGGTCAATCAATCCAGCTTCTCAAACAAGATTTGCARGGCTCCAAAATACGCTCATCATTACCCTGACAATTTAGTATTCTAATTACACAGCTATTTTCCACATTGTCTAAAGCATTCTGATTATGCTCGTTAGGAGCATAAGTAAGCAGTCTAACTTAGCATTTTTCCACTGGCCTGCACAATCTTTTATACCACAGCAAAATGAGTAGAAATTGCTCTCAATTCTGACACTTTTCACATAGAGTCAAAAGTATTAGAGAATCCAGACCATTTGCCTGGAAGCCTAATGCTGCAGTTCTAGCTTACACTAAATTCTATTTAGCGCTGTGGAAGTGCAAAGATAGGAGGGTTCAAATTATAGCAAGTTCACAAGATTTCCACATTAAAAAGACAAAAAATTCCCTAATCCTTGCTGCTCTGGGAAGGGAAATAAATTTCCTATTTAAATCTACTAAYRTCAGTGAAATAAATATATGTAAGATCTTCATATAAAAGCAAAACATAAGGTAATAGGCATAGAGTGAGGTGACCTTGTAGGTCATATGAAARATCCTGCAAGCTCCTTAACAGACAGTATAACAGTTATTAAACTCATCTCARTAATAATCATAAGCCCAGAAAATCTGTGGTATCAGGATTTGTTTTAGCCAAAAAGTCATTACTGGCAGGACTTTCAAAAGCACCACCAACTTGAAAGCACAAACCYCACCAATTTTAATGCACTTCTCAGTAATTTTTTAATCTCTTCTGGTTAGGACTATATTAAATTTTAAAATAACTGAGTTTTTTATTTTAATGGTCCCTATTAAAAGCAAAATCAAACAAAAGCCTCTGTTGCCATATTGCTTCAAGACAACAGTTACAGATAATTCAAACTGAACATCTGCAACAGCTTATCAATGAGCTGCTGTCTTTGGGGCTCTGTTGTTTGCAAGGACAAGGGCCTCTCACCACACTGGTGTTACTGGAGTTCTTGAGGTGGTTGTGCAGGAGCTTGGTAGCACCATCCTGGAATGTTTTTGGCAAGGCACCAAGTAACATGGTAAACTCAGGAGTGTTCAATTCAAAGAGAGAAATCAGGACTATTTGTGCTGCCTGAAAAGAAGAAGAAAAAARAGACCATCAGTTTTTGTTCTTTGAAAAGAGCATGCATTCTCTTGGTAGTGATCCTTACAGTAAGTGATGTGTGTTTCATTCAAAAAGAAGACTCCCCTACCAGACAAATCTTTGAAATATTCTTTGTGATATATCATAACAAATTACTAACAGCAATACTTAGGTTTAGTTCTTAAAAGTTAAATATAGTTCTGCATTTTTATCATTATTTTCCCAGACGTGATGTGTACRGCTGTTCACAGCCTAGTGAGAAACTCTTACCATTGTCCTGTCCAGCACATATTTCAATTGAACAAGTTACTGCAAAGATTTACTGAAAACAAATAAAACTAGAAGTTCAAACAAGTATGAAGACTCTGGGACTGCAATTTGTCATTCCTGTGCTTTTTTTTTATTTTATGTGTGGATGGGATGAGCTCTCTTCCCACCCAACCTCTTCTCTTCCTAGGGATCCCAAGTTTGTTTCATCAAACAGATTATCCACCTCTCCTTTTAAGTCTTGACCACTCAGGCTTTTTCAGCAATAAAAGACTCCAACTGAAGTGGAAGACTTATGAGGATGGTGACAACCACCACTCTCTCAACCATGGACCAGCTACATTCCRCCACATTTCCTAAATTTAGTAAGTGAAACCGAGGTACCACTGAAACAATTGAGAATTCTATCATTAATTTCACTGGACAGGGTTTGCTTTATGTGCCTCAGAGAAATCCTGCCAGAACAGGATCTCCCCATGGCCATTAGCAAATACACTGCTCTGCAGATCCTGAACTAAGACAATGGAACCAAATGGGAATGGAAGCAGAATAAATCACAGTGTGCAGACCTGAAAAAGTAATCAACATCACATGTTCCTAACTAGACTTCCCCAGCAGCATCCAACTTGAGTGGATGCACCAGTTCTGTGGGCTTTTTCCCTGACTTTACCTCGAAGAAACAAACATCAATAAAAAGAAATGAAGCTATGATGAAGGACCTCTGATAGTCTGCAGCAGCACTTTCTCCAAGGGGTGTGTAGCCATTGACACATCAACTCCCAGAGCACATATCTGGACACAAAGCAGTGGCTTGGGCTCACAAAGTTAAGCAGCAAAGCTACACATGCTCTTATTTTGGAAAAGCATACACATATGCTTAGGAAGAGCAGACACTTGGGTTTGATCCTTTCAGGAACTTTCTAAAATCTCCTAAAAATGAAAAATAACTTTGAAAAGGGTACAAATGTAATCCACTGCTGTGGGGATAAATGTACATTCATTGTTCTCATCACTTTAAAGAAGGATTTTTTAGTAAGTAATGTGCTCATAAAGTTGCCGTAATWAATTGGATCTGCAATTCCCTGTGGAGTGGAATTCTTCACAGATGATGAACTTGGGTACACAAGCACCCTTCATAGTGGAGGGGAATCACAGTACCCCATTGTTTCAGTGTGCAAACTGCAATTCAAGCTATACTGTTTCTTCTGCCATCAGCAGTAACCAGCACAGCTTTGTATATAAAAACATCTTCCATCCATGAAAGTTTGGTACCATCCTTCTCATATGGCCAACAAAGGAACCAAGGCCCACAACACTCAACACACTTCCAAGGACTGCAGCAAACAACAGGTCTTCAGACTTCATACCAGATGGATCACGATGCCTCTCCTGCCAAAACTCTTACTGACTTGACTAGAAACACAGTATGTCATTATTCACTCCATTCTATAGATCTAAGGATGAAAGAAGTGGAGAGAGAGTTTTCCCCGTGGCTTTCTCAACTCCATTGTCTACCCTCCTCTGACCTGAAGTTTTGGACAACTCTGCCATGAAGCCTGCCTGGTATCCAACAAGGAAGTGTATTTCTGTCCATTTTGATCCAAGAACTTTAAAGCTTTCATCAGCACAGTATTTTCTGTAATAAAAATATGACTGCACACAAGAGATCTCAGAACAAGGAACAGCAAGTTGAACTGGATGCAAAGTGACAAGCCATGCCAACGAACATTGAATGGCATGCATATCCTTGAKAGTTAGGAGTGGACATGCAGATCCTCTGTGTCAGAACAAGCAGATCTCACATTCTCTGAGATTAAATAAAAACCAACAAAACCAAAAAACACCAAACCAAAAAACCCCCAAACCAAACCCTACAAAAACTGATCAACAAGGTTCACAGATTGAGAGATYGCTTAGAGATTGGAATATCTGGAGTTATCAACTGGTAAGTCAGGAGCTGCCCATGAGAAATGTTTGAGATGCATCTCAGAGATCTGAGAGAAACCTTCAGCAAAGCTCCACCACAAACACTAAGAGCACAGACATTGTCCTACAGGAGTAGCTGAGAGAAGTTTCAGGTCTCAGAGATCACTACAGTTTTGTTCCACTTTTGTTTTATGGCTTTAATAACAACAGAACTGTGTCTGCCCTCCCTCTTTGCACAAATACAGTTTGTCTTTAGGGGTGTCTGCCAGAATTCTGTATACCCAGTGCTCTTCAGCAGCTTTCCTGTCACCTGTAAATAGTCACTGGGCTTTGAATGACRTGCTTAACAGTTGCTCCCAATGCTCACAATCTTCTGTGGTCTCAAAGAAAACAGACCTATAGTTCATGCCTTTTGAAAWAAAGCCAAGGACTACTACATCCTGAGAGTGGTGCTCCAGGAAAGGTCTCAAAGACAACATCGGAGTTACATGGGGTAAAACCCTGTCTGTGTTCTTTCTAAATTGTCCTCAGACATCCAACAGCACTTCCAGGCTTATTTCAGGCAAAAGTCATTATTTGAAAGTGTGCCCATAATTTCTTACTTAATATTTAATACACAACGGTCTTAGTCCCTACCACTGTACCAACAGTGCTATTTACTGGCCTCAAAAGCTGGAAGCTAGCTTGAAATCACATTTGTAACATGCTTCAAGTTTCACTCCTGAAATGCTTCTAACACAAGTAATTTTATTTCAGTAATGAAGAGCATCAGGAGCAGAATTTCCACATCTGTCACAATAGTTAGATCTGGACACACTTGATAATCCTCCAAGTTTCACTTATCTAGCATATTTTTACCTAATCAAAGGACATCTTCTAYAGATAATGCTTCTAAGAATTTTAAATCTGTGGATTTTCAGCTTGTGACAAACCAGAAACATTTTCATAATCTCTAAACTTCTGGACGTCTTGCTTCATTAGATTACTGTCAGAGTAAATAAATACAACAAGCAATAAAAAAAACTTATTTCTGTACACAATGTACAAACATTCTCCATGCAAGACTCATGCTTGATGATATACAGTCTGAAGAAAGTCATATCTGAATTTCCCCTTGCCTTTGTGTCCCTGTACCATTAGTACAGAACACTAATCCATCTCCTTCAGTGACATATAACGTAGACCTTATAGATTATCTAATCTTAATGAAGCCATTCTCTGCTGGCTTCAGCTGGAGAAACTCCAGTCACAGAACCTGACTATGCTAGAGAGGGGGTCTGGCTCAGTGTCAGGTTCTTGAATCATTTGCAAAGGATTGCTTATGTCACTTTGTTATGTTCCTTATCACAAYGCAGTGAGAGATCAGGTTCCACAAGCCAGTAGCAGCTCCCAAAGTTTCCCACTCAGGTCACTGCAATTCCTGCTGTCCAACAGTGTCAATTGCTAAAAGGACACAAGTGCTTCAGCAATATCTGTTTTTTTGTTTTTACCTAGATGGTGGATGATAGATTCATCAAAATCTGTAACTTTTTCAACTTGGCTGAATTATAATAAAATGTCGTGGAAATCTTTTGGGCTTATTACCAAGATCAAGGCTAAGTGGAAAAATCCATTGATTTTAGAAAGGAAATGTGGTCAGTGACCTAGGGTTAATAGAAGTGCCTTATGACTGCTGCTGCTCCAGTGGACCAAGCAGAACAAGCAGATAGTTGCCTGAGCTACATGAAGGCACTTTCCAAGTTACTCAAACATCTATTGGTGATGGGCTCCCAACACTGGCAGCCCCATAAAAGAAGGGGACTTTGTACTCTGATCCTTTATGAGGAACTACAACAATAGAGTTAACAGAAAAACACATCAAAGCCAAAAATTACTTCAGACAGACACACTTTTTTCAGGCTCCCAGTCCAGGTCTCTTTACACAGCTAGACAGTTGAGTTGAGACTGCAAACACAATTAGTGTGATTAGTGCACAAGGCTTTCAGTCTACCTGTTTACATTTCTCTTCCAAGTTTCCTTCACCAGGCCCTGAGGAGGCTGTAGTTGTCCTAGCTGGCAAATCCTCACCCACCCAACTATGCATCGTCTGGGTTTGACAAACAGGAAAGTTGGTATTATTCAAAGAAAACATTGATTTCAACTTAATCACCTAAACAATACACATGGTATCTTTTGGCAGAAGAATTCTGATCAATTTCTTGCTTCATTTCAAGTAATGGAAACTAATAAAAAAAGCATTATTTGATGTCATCAAAAGAGCATTCCTTTTAGCAGAGGGCAGCTGAAATTAAATTCAAAATTAAATTCGGCCATAGCTCTCAGGCTTCCAGATCACCCCTTAGTTCTTCTACAWGGCATTGCTTTGGCAACCTCCTGGTGGCCTCCACAACCACCTGAAAACCTCTGCAGAGGTGCAGAGCCTAGGCAGTGAACTGGGATGAACTTGCATCTGGCCAGCCAGCAACAAGGGAATASGTGCATCTCCCTGCACCTACCCTCACAGATATCTCTAAGTTCAGAGGAAGTTATGGTTAAAAAATTGCAAACTCCTGTGTCCAGTCTGGACATCAGTCTGATGGACCAACACTGCCTATAAATGCCTTTTATCATGTGATCAGTCTGGGGAAGAGCCTCACTAACATCTACTCATCACTTTTGACAAACACAATTATATTCTGAACGCATCAYACACAATTCTATTCTGGATGCGTAACCATCCAGTCTAAGGAAAAAGTGGTTTTTAATAACTTAAGGCACAAAGGAGCAGAGAAGCTCTCTCTCATGTCACTTTGATTTATACTAAACTGCAGATCAAATAGAGATCCACTGAGATCAGGGGGTAGCACTTGCACATTAGGCAGCTTGCATTAGCACACACTGGCACATTGCTGCAATTCTCCAATAAGTAGCTGGTGTTAAGTGAGTTATTCACACCTACTGAGAGTTTGCAAGCTCTAAACAAGTGTTATTTCAGTGTACTTTCCAGCAGACAATTAAGCATTTGCTGGCACTGAACTATCTATCTACCAAACCAAACCTTCTGCTTGTTCCTTTTCCAGGCCTAGAATCAGATGAGCAAGGACATCCACATCACAGACATGGCAATGTGAAGCACTAAATGGCTTTAGCAGTTTATACATAACCCAAGCATGTTAGCCTGAGTACAAGTTTTTAAACACACAGTTTTCCCAAAACACTTGTATTAGCATATGCTGTTCATACCCACATCCTGAAAAGGAAGAATTTGTTTAACAAATTTAAGTACAGAAACAGATTAAACCCATGTTGCTATTCTGTTTTACACAGTACATACTTTATACMTCACAAAAGGCTTTTACAAGTCAGAGACAGTTGCATTACAAGTGTAAAAGGCATCTCAGAAAAGTGACAGCAAAAAAGATGCACCACCAAACCACCACATGTTTGGATTACTGTTCTACAGCAGATTATGACTCATGARTGCTGTTGTTTTGTGATCTGGGCACGGAAAAGACCATGGCAAAAATGTTCATTGTTTCTTGAGAACCAGACATGACCCCAGAAATCAAGTTTGATGAAGGTTACCCTGAGTAATTTTGCTCATTATAAAATGGCAGTTGTTGCAAAAGCAGGTTTCAGGACTAGAAACATAGGTTACCTTTCATKAACTACTGAGAAACTTTACTTATAAACCTGGCACAATAGAAGTCTGAATTCTCAGGCAAAAGTTTCCACATATAAACTAAGAAAGAAGAAGAGCTACTGAAATCATATGTTTGTAGTGAAAACATGCACTTTAATCTGCATGGATTTTTGAAACGCTAGAGGAAGTATGGCAGAATTATATGTCACGCTGCAAACAGCTCTGCAATGCAGCATGTAAACATCACCTCTAGACTTAATTTTCAAAATAGAAACATCACCTATACCTGGGTAGGTCAGTGAGTGCTTATATAAATGGCACATACACACAAACATCTTGTTCACAGACACATAAGTGTGACTGTACAAATTCTGGGAAGCCATTTATTCTCTCGTATTACCCCGCACTAGCTCTTCCAGCAAACAGAGTAAGTGCAGAGTATGTGTATTCAAACTGCTTTCAGTTTAAGGAAATCCAGCCTGGCACCATGCTCCCAACAAGCACATTCCCATTTTCAGGCCACTAACAYTGGGTTAAAGCCATTTTCCTTACGCTGCGTACACTAAAAACATTTGGGCTCTCACAGCTCTACAGCATCAAATTCAAAACAAACAGAAAATGAGGGATACTATTTTGGAAACACAGCTAGGACACAAAGATCCTTTTTGTTCTAATAGCTTTAAATCAAGTAAACACTACAGTCCACCAGGTGCCTTTTTTCATGCATTACACTATTTTTCCTAACACTGACTATGTTTTAAATGCCTGATAGAAAATCCTCTGTGCATTTACACTGAGTTTGACTTTTTTTGGAATATTCYTTGGCTAAAAGGCTGACCTCAGCAATATGGATGTAGTCCTATTTYAGATTTCATAAGCCTGAAATGAAATCCTAATGCCTGGTGCTCTGGTAACTTGGCTCATCATGGAGTCCATGAGATGCACAGGTCTGGTGCAGGAATACTGCAAGAGTGCTAGAGAAACCTCTGAGCCAGAAAAGTAAGGTCCTGTGGCTAGAGAGTACTAAAATAATTTGCCATTCAAATTTATTTCAGCAGATAGGACTGCAACTGCTACTGTAACAGTACAGACCAACAGGTTCATTGTGTCCATTGAGTGTTCACTGCTCAACACCAGTACAAATAAGCAAATGCCATTGCAGCTCACTGAGAGGCTCTGAGAGTGCTCTTACACATCTGTCCCAGAGCAGCTGACGTCAGACCAATGCTAGATGGATGATTAAAACTTCCAAGAGATTTTAGAGGTCTCATGGCATCACCATGCAAAGGAACCTCATTTCCTTCCCTCAAAAGTGTTGGCTTTCCTGTCACTGGTCCCTCCTACAGATATCACAGAAATKTTTTATTTAAAGTTGTTTGATCTAGTCTTCACTGATAGGTTTTGCTAATCAAAGTGACAAYATCAATATTTCTGAAGAAATGGCCTTGAGAATTACTAGTTAAAGAAGTAAATGATCTTCATTGACTGCTTCARCTTATGAAGCACCTGTTGGCCTGCAGTTTTCTCTCTGAAATCTTCCTCATCTTCTTCATAATTCAGAAACTGTTCCTCAGTCAATTTTAGTGAAAAAATCTGATCCCAAACTCATTTTCTTAAGATATCCCTTGACTTCACCTGCAAACCAGTGGTAGCAACCCAAGGAGGGCCTTCCTCAAGGTACTYGCAGGAGGGCTTCATCTTCATGAAAATTAGAGCAACACAAGCACTCTGTTGGGCTTTTTGATTCAGTACAATGAACTGGGATTTTCCTACCAAAACCCATCTAACTGTCTGTATTCAAGGGCAGCTTGCAGTGACAAGTGGGCCAGTTGAAAGAAAAAGTTTTCCCAGTTACATAAGTGGAAGGCAGAGCACGATGCACACGTGACACAAGGCTGCCCATAACATGTAAAAATGCCTTCAGGCTTGTAAAATAAAACCACCGTAGGAATGTTTCATCAACAGAGAAGCCAGTCAGGATATTTGGAGCAAAGGAAAAAATTTCTTCTGCCCTGAGATTAGCAGTCCAAATACCGATCAAGCAATACAGATCTTGTTATTTATCATTAAGACCAGAGCTGGGCTGATTAACAAGATGGTAAGAATCATCACTGGCCCTTCACCTCAGGAGGCCTCATTCCCTTTCAGCCTGTACAAAGTCCTCCTAAACACTAAGATCCTGTGTGCCCTCCCAGCTGATTCCACACCCACAAATTCTGGGCACTCATGTTAAACAAAAGTTTCCATTCAGACAAGCCTTGGACAYGAGGTTTCTGTAGGCTTTGGCCAAAGTCAAACGAGAAGCCTTATTCTAATTTCCATTCTCAAACTGATGGCTCTTTTCCAGGATCAAAGTATTTTCCCACACAGAGCCCATGCCTGTCATCCAAATTCAATCAGCACTTTACCTACGTAAGGATTGCACAACAACTTTGCTGGCAATATCACTAATAGAATGGTGAAGTTACTGACTTACAGTGTCCTCACAGACCAATCATCATAGTACTGGCACTGCCATTGTGTTACTTTTCTGTGTGGTAATTAACTGCCTTTTGTAAAATTATTTCATCAAATCTTAATTTCCAGAGGAAAATCAGAATTAACACCCTGCTACAGCAGGAAACAAATCAGTGCAGAGGAAAGCCAAGTATCTGATGCAAGGTTAGATGCTACTGCAGTCGGAATTACAGCTCAGTTATCTGAAATCCTGATCTGTGCCCTGCCCACTGATAAGCTCTGCTTGAGGAAAAAGCCACGAGCTGGCTGCAAGTGCAGGAATCTCTGCACCCTGGAACCACATCCCATCCAGGTCTCCACATGGCACTGCAGGACCTGCTCCTACCCTGTGGCTTTTGTTCAGCATGGAAGGCAAATGTCTTCACCTTTCTTCCAGCACTGCTTGCAGGAAGTGAACCTTAAGGTGAATGCAGGGTAAACACCCACAAGTACTAACAGTCTTTAAAACAAGACAAATATTTACCCATAACACACTGCAGATCACCTTATTTTAAACTTAAAGCTCGACAATAATTTTAACTGCACATAGCTCATGGCTACTGTCAGCAATTTAAATAGTTTCTGCCCTGAGAGTGAATCACAACATTTTGTCAATGCACACTTCAGTATCAATTGCATGTTCCTCACAGTACATCACGTCCTCCTTGTGATAGCAGACCTTATGTCTTAACCACAGATGTCATTTCATACAGGACCATAAACTGCTTTATGCAAATCAGCATTTCTTTTGACTTTTTCTTATCTCACTAGCTACAAAACATGAGCTGTAGTTCAAGTTGTGTCAGATTGGTTAAGTGTGCTTATTAAGTGTGTTTAAGTGTTGTCACAAGAAAATACAAAGTTATTAGTAAAGCTGTAGCATTCAGTTTGAAAAGGTTTTTGGGCTAAACTACATTTTTTGTTCTATTTTTCCCCAGTGCCTTAACATTGTGTGRCTGGGATCTCCATGACCATCACACAGAGTAAGTAGCAGTAATGGACAGACTATCACYAACAAAAGGATAATCTCAGTATAAACTGAAACTATAACCAGTTCTGTTCTTGAACAGATGCCTTGATTGCTATTATAGGATCAGATTTGCATGACTGATTGCCAGGTGCACACAGCAGCCACATGCCTTCCTCAGTGCCAGACATCACCAGKGTGAGGAAGTTTGCTTTACCTGCCTCTGCTCCCAGGCAAACCCCAGGCAGAACAGCATGGCCACCACACAGATACTACTGGCATTATAGCAGAATTCAGTAGCTCAGATTTGGGTGAAGAGGATACTGGCTGTGGGACTCCATTTYTTGGGGGAGAGTCCCTGTCTCCACGAGCAGCTGAGCAGCAGCATCCCTGTTCCATCAAGTCAGCCACAGCCACTGGGAACTGGACTGCACCACCCAGGAGCTCTCCATACCACAAATGTTGTGCACTCTTGTCACTTGCAGGAGCTGAGCTCATTGCACTGATAGTCTTAAGACCAGATTCTTTTGAAAAACTATTTTTACACTTTTTACAGACCTATTGTGGTACTTCAATCACCTGAAGACAAAACTGATTCTTCTCCTTCTCCCCAGTAATCTCCACTGCTGTCTCCATTTTCAGGTTGTCACMGTATTTACAGGGCGTGGTCTGCTTTGCATTTAGAAAACCACAAATCTTGAAGGCCACCATAATACCTTCCACAAGGGCAGAATCTTCTGATGCTTAAATGAATCATCTTGATACTAAAAAGGTACTAGTACTACTTCCCCCCCACCCCCAAGTTATAYTGCCAGGAAAAAACATGGCAATATTTAATTGTGTTCTTCAGAACATTTCACCTGCCTAGATTGGCCTTCAATAATCCAATTCACTGTTGCATAATAAATTTGTAAGTCTGTAAACTACAGTCCTGACAGAGATAATGGCCAATGATTGTTTATAAATCCTTAGCTGTATTGTTTCTTCTAAAGCCTCTGGTTTGTACTATGCTCTTAATAAAATCATAGCAATGGTATGATGAAATAAAGATCACCTGTGCATTTGTTTTTAGTAGCCTAAATTAGCTTAACTGTGTAATGATTTATTTGGAAACTACTGGCACCAAAGGCAAATCCAAGTCACATGCAGGTTTAATAAAAAGAATTTTCACTGAGTAATCTCTTGCCACCCCCAGGCACTTGCCCAAGTACTACTCGGGTAGAGTTTGCTGGAAGTTTTGCCAGAGCTGTGCAAGCCATTGGAACAGACAGAAGGATGGACATCACACAGCAAGCACCTGTTCCCCCAAAAACCCAAATTGGGTGTTTGGGAACAGCAAACACCCAATTTTCCAGCTGCAGCAGATACTCCCTGCTTCCCTTTGCACGCAGCAATGATGACCCCTAATGGTGGAATGTTTCTCCTGCTGAGCAATATGAAGAGATTTTGCTTTTCAATACATATTTCTACTTTAAATAATTACAGCTTTCCCTCAGCCCAGCAGCCAAATAAACTGCTTGAGATTCACCTGAATTGTAACACAGAAGCAGCTGCTTTGCCTGATCAATTCTTTCTGACTTTGGACAGGGAAACATTAAAATGCAAATCCATATTCCAGATCTAAGTCCAGAATTTAAAGTATCCTTTTTTTTCCTGAGGGAGACTATCTTACAGAAGCAAGTTTCAGTTACAGTGCTGTGAATAATCCCTACAGGACGTCTTCAGAAAAGAGGTTATTCCTTTTTCCCCCAGAACCAATCATCTGTATGTGAGCAAGCAAAGAGCAYGTGCCCAAACAGCTTCTCTGAAGCCTTCCTTCAGCTGCTGGATAATGCTGCACACATGTGTGTGGCAGCACATTTGATACCCAGCAATCTTTTCATCAGAATCAAATAAAAGTAATTTTATTATTTCCAAAGTCATAAAATTGCATGCTGTTCTAGTATTAAGTCAACATTTTATGTGCATATAACGTAAAGTTCTCATACAATTTTTACATTCTGAAATTATTAATATTGGGCTGGGATTTTTAAATCCAAGTTCATCTCAAAGCCTTTAAACTCCTACTGGAAATAGAAGGTAATTTTAAATTGTGTTACAGATGCCAGCTACATAAAACTAAGTCTTGCTTTTCTCTTGGGAGAGATGAGTATCACTAGCTGYCCCATTTTAGCTTGCCTGACACTTGCATTGAGAGCAAGATTAAGAACAAGGTAACTATTACCCAGGCCTGACCTAATTGTGTCAGTTTTTTCCAGGTAGAGATAAACACACAGCACTTAAAAGAGAAGGGTTGAGAGCCCCTGGCAGCTTACTGATTTGTTTACTTTCTTTTAACAACATTATAACTGAAGTTGTGTTGGCTTTCAGTCTACAAAGCACAAAGCCTTCACCTAAACAAAATACAAACCTGAAGATATTTCCAGAATGCTCAAGAAAAGGCACATTTTCAAACCATGATCTCTTTTTGTATGGTAATAGTAGTTAAAGTCACACAAGTAAAAAATATATGAAAATATGCTTCAGAATTGTGTGTGGACTGAATTGAGAGTTTTATTTGGACAGCGAGGTATGTAAAATCAGGGCTTTTAAAAGTTTCAGTCTGATCACTGAACTTTTCATTACCTTTATGACAGGTTTGTTTGGTTTTTTCTCCTTCCTGAAGAGCAATAATTACTGCAAATACTTCATTGTCCTGGCTTACCTTTCTCACATCTGAGCTCTTTGGTTCTGTAGTCCAAGTTATAATTCTAGAYACAGCAAGTCTTGTCTCACTGGAATTCACAAAGTCTGTTGGATCCATCTGTCTTGCCAAGGACTCAATATACTTCAGGATAGCAACTTTGACCTGAGAAATGCAAAGGGATTTGTGAAGCTCAGGAGTTGGCAAAGATGCATTTTTTCCACGGGAACAGATCCCACTACAGATTGACAAGACAAGACTTACATCACATTGTGGGGAGGAAGTATTCCTGGCACGTGTCTCCAAGTTGCCAATACAGTTCCTATATCATGCCCATAATACAATAATTACCTTCTCCTGAGTTCTATGCTTTATGGCATGCCTGACACGACAAGCTAAGACAAGCACATTGATGCTTTAGTGAAATGGCTTTTGATACTGACCTTCAGGTTTGGTGTCTGAGTCTGATCTACAATAAACCTCATCAAAATGTTAAATTGCTGATCAAATGGAAAAGAATCCCTGTCCAAAGGAAACAAAAGCAAAGATGTAATGCAACATAAATGAAATTAATGAATACCTCAAAGCTTACATTGCAGATTTCAACACACTTTTCTTCTTGGTAACTTTACCATCAATAAGAAAAACTCTAAGCTTAAGGATTAGCTAGTTATTGACAAAATACTGGAGAAAACTGCTAAATCAGCATCTTTGCACACTGTTACTCTACTGTCTGTACACTTCTGTTGGCATGCMTGTCCATTTCATTTCAGACTCTGCTTTGTTCCCTTATCTCTAGAAGCAGCTTGGTTTATCTTGTCCTTAGGGTTCATACCTCGTTTTGATCTCTCTTCTCTTTTTTCCCCACTATTTTCTCCTAGATTATGACTACTTTTTCTTTTYTTTTTAAACTACCCTATTTCTAGAATGAGCTCAACTTTACTGTAATAGTGTCCTGGGCTGGACATCCTTTGCAAAGGACATGGAAGACACAATTGGTGTRAGCACTGCAGTAGCATTCAAGGTCTTATCCTGACCTGTCATTTGTGTTTGAACAACATGAAAGAGGTGCTAAACTTTGTGGTAAAGCAACATTCATATTCTGACTAACTGCATTTTTTTTGGGTATCTGACAATCAAAAAACCTGATATCTGAGCATACACCCCACAAACYCCTAAAATTAATCCATTATATATTTTGAAATTTATGCTTTAAAGTTATTTATTTAGAAGAGAGACTTTTTAATTCAATACTTGAAACRCTGTGACATAACTTTTTTTCTCCTTTATTCTGATATTCATCAAGATTGAGCCCTCAAAACACACAGCACTGCTGGATTTCTAAAATCACACCTTCCTGTAATCCCAAAAAACCTCAGCAACATTTGCCATCTGAGTACTCTACCTGGTGACATCCAGAGCCTTTTGAACCTTTGCCTGCACAGACCCCAACAAATCTGCTCCCATTTTCTTTAGCAACTGGGTCAGGAGAACAAAAAGCCAATCCTGCAAGTCGTCTTTATGAATGATGATGAAATCAACCAGGGTTTCCAGAAACATGCTGAAGACCTATAAACAAAACAAATGTCAGAAAAAGAAATACAGTTCTTAAAATAAAAATATTCAAATGGGAAGGGAGTTTACAGTCTGAGTCTCAGAATGATTTTGTTATAAGAGTTTCATGAATGAATGATTTTAGTGACTACATTGCTCTGGAAAAAAATCAGACAAGACATGTCTAAAATGTGTTGTATTAAAATACCACATGTAACAAATGAAGGAAGGAAGGAAGGGGTAGGAAACACTTACTCTCTGTTGGGAATTCCACGGCAAAGCAGGCCATGCAACAAAACAAACCACTCGTTAGCACACAGAGTGATCAAGGATGCAGTTTCTCAACAGATAAAAGACACATTCATTCAAAGTTTACATGTTCTTAAAACACAATCTCTTATTATATACCTTGGATCAGATTCAGTCTCATCAGTCTAAGTAACATATGTTTATATACAGTTATATGAACAGTTACATGTGTTTAACACCATAACTAATGAGTCTGTATCAGTAATTCTACAGAAGCAGTGAAGATGGCAGATCACTGCTGCCACAAAGGATATACTTGAGCCCATTGTACAATAAACTCCCACCTTACTCAGAAATTGGAATTATTTTGCAAACAAATAATTACACCTTCGGCCCTTCTACTACACAAACCTTGGGGAACCAAAGCATTAAGAACTTACAGGTAGGTACTACAAGCTTGGTGAGACCGGTGGGACAGCTGGCCCACAGYAGAATTAAGGCAAAAAATGCACATTTTGAGCAGGTCCTGTGACAGGCTACTCTGCCTGCCCATGGAATTTCCACTCAACAATCATTTATTAAAACTGGTTTAACAAGAGGTCTTGAAGTACAAAGATTTATACAACTTATTCTTTCTCGAACTGCATTTAACCCAGCTGCTTATGTTTTTACACAGCCATATTGGTTTTCCTCAACTAGCAAAACTCAAAAAAGGGCATGAAATTCCATATTTCTTTTTCCCTGCTCTTTCTTAGCTGTCCAYAGAAATCCACTAGTCTTGAACATGCCTATGGGCCCTACATCCCCATTCTGTGGCCCACTTCTTAAAAATGTTTGTAAATTCATGCCACAGCCTTTAACTTTGAAGGTCAGWGATTTAAGGAAGGCAAAGTAGCTGTATTAAAGACCTTGATTCTGAGAATCAGAATAGTATCTTGGTGAGACACCTGCTCCCAGGTGTACACAACACACAAACACCAGTAGCTGTGATGCAGCTCATGACCCCTCGAGGACCACTCTTCCCTGTGTATCACCAGAAATTCACCCTAGAGAAGTGCAAATCAAACTGAACTCCTGGCTCCAGGAGGTGACCTCTGAAAGGCACTAGGCTGCTCCTCAGGCAGCATGGAGTAACCAGGTCCTAGCAACATAAAAGAGACTGAGACACATCTCCTCCKTGTAAAACAAATGCAAACGAAGGAGATTTTCAAATGCCAGTTTTCCCCAGCAGAGGGCAGGGGGAGAAATACAAACCAGTCATCCTGGAACAGTGCCAAATGTGCATACACAGTAATGCAGGAGAGTGAGCCAAGGCTCTGTGATCTTACCTTGCTGTGAGGGTCAGCAAACATGCGGGTAAATATTTCACACAGCCTTTTTAACTCCACTCGGCTAAAATACATAAAGAAAACACAACATTAATGCCAACGTTTTAGTTGCAGCAAAGAAAAGAAAAAGCAGCTAATAAAGCAGCTAATAAATATTAACAGCTGAAAGATTTAACCTTCTTTATTTAAATGTTACTTCAGTCACACTTCTGAAAACTTTCTACATCGAGGCAAAGCCTTTACTGGCACTTCAGTTTAACTGCTGGGATCACCAGTTTTACATTAAGAATCTAAGAAACACTTATTTTTTTAAATCTTAACCCAGACAATTTTATTTTCTGTTGCTTTTATTTTCTTTTATAATCTGGATTACAGAAGACAACTTGAAATGTGCATGTTTGCAAGACACTTAGTTTCTGTCTGGGTCGAGGTTGCTGAATCACTGAACCGTGCATTTTTTTCACCTTAAACACAGGTTTTTCAAGTCTCTTTTGTGTCAAGGATTTCAAATTTTCAAGTAAAATCAGAACTTTCTGGTTATATACTAATCAARTCTTTTGGTTTAAATTCCCAGTTGCTTCAGTAGTATCAGTCTGGAATCACAGATTATTAACAGATCAGAACTGACTCCAAAGTCTGACAGCAGGCAGGCACATTCAGGAGCCAAACATAAAGAAATGGAAGGGACATTAACAAATGGCCAGCTATTAAATCAGAAGATAATTACATCAAGGAACAATCTAACTTCCTATTTGTAAGAAATTATTAGCTGCTCAGTAGTGCTCTTTTTATGGCAGGAGGAAAAAAGAATGATACAGGAGATACTGAGTTGGAGTCAAATGCAGAACTCTTTGGTGCCAAAGCTCTTATATGCAGAACTCTTTGGTGCCAAAGCTCTTATCAGCAACGTATTGAGAAGTCTTAGCTTTTCTGCAAAGCAAACTGGCAAAAAATACAGAAGCTCTTCTTGTTTATGGTGCAAACAAAACCAGAGCCAGRGCAGTTAGGTTACATTTCCTGCATACTACAGATGCTAATAGACATTTTTCACAATTACAATGAAACCAGAGCAACTAGTGAAATGAACACTGACTGCTCAGAGAAGAGTTACTGAAGATTTTGACTATAGAGAATGTATTTCCAGACCAACATTAATTCTACAATCCACCAACTTCTCTCTTTCTAAAAATAATCTTCGAAAAAGCCAGAATAAGGTGGTACTCTACTGATGCTTTATGTTAGATTGTTTCTAAGAAACGCAGGACTTCTTTTCCCCCAATAAATCTAAGCCTGAGAGGCTGATTAAATTTTAAAAGGGCACAAAACCAATGGGTTTAAGAGTCTGGTAGAGAGGGAAAAGTCTTTGTAACAACATCACAGTAAGGTGCCACTTTAATTCAGGGTGAGGCTGCACAGGCTTAAAATGACTACAGCACTCTCCTGACATCATGCAGATTGCAGGTCTCTGAATAATAAACCCCTGTTTATTATCTAATGMATTTTCTTTCTGGACAAAGGTTATATAAAGTCAGCAAGTATATGCATGTCTGTTTCTAAAAGCTCACAGACCCAAGGTAACAATGCAAGTACTAAACTGCAACAGGCAGTGGAAGAACATTTCCTTAAGGGACTTGTTTGCCTTATTTTATTTAGGAGAYCTTATGGGGAGCCCTTGAAAAAGTAGGCCACATAAAGCTCTATAAAACAAAGAGGATGGGTAAGTGCAATTCCACTTTGCATGCACATCTCTAGGTATGCAAATCCCAGCTAACACAGGACCAGCCATCTTTCAGTTCAGAATACTAAAGAAAACCCAGCCACATCACTGCCTCTTATTAACGTGTTTCACCACAACAGAAGGCATCAGGTTTAATTACAAGACAGACTTGCCCCTTGGACTAATGACCTTGATGATGTTCTCAAGATGCCGTGGGAACAAGCAGGATGATAAAATCTAATCATTAGAATAGGCACCAGAGATCAACTCTGAACCAAGGAGGAAGCAGATCAAAAGAAAACCAAAATGAAATACAGAGAACTAATCATGGTATCAAATTTAAAAAATAACYGCACAGAGGTGTAGTTTCTGGGACAGATTTAACAATTATTCAGGATCAAAGCTAAGACAACTTGCTAGCTTGAGGGACTGGTGACAGCACAGTGCAAAAACTACAACCAGCAGGGTTGAAATCAAGAGTTTAATTCYACCAGTACTTCTGCTAAGATCTACTGACCTGGATAAACAGCYCATCACCAAAACTTGTCAGTGCTTCCTCCCTTGCAACTATCCCCAGCAGTACTCCAAACCTTCCTTATAATCCTCACACACTTCTGTGGCAAAATCAAAATCTCACCCAACTTTTTCACAAAAGTAATGAGGTGCCACAGTTTTTCCAGACAGTTTGTTAAAGAGAAAGAAAAAAGACAACATACATGTGTCAACATACATGGTGGAAGTATCTTTTAAGAGACTCAGAAATAGACCACATCAAAAAGCATCTGTGATCTAGARACTAACTACCCACTTTAAAAACCTGTAGCACTTCCCATTTAAGGCCTGAATTACATCATGTGAAATGCTAGAATATTTTTATAATGGCAAGAAACCAACTTTTTCAGGCCTGCCCTCAGCACACTTTTATTCGGACTGTTAACATGAACCATCAAATTCTTTTCAGCCAGTATGAAGCCCTTTAAAATAGAAACAATTGCACAAACCCAAGTAGGGAGGCTCTAAACAACCACTTATAAACTTGGCTATAATTGAAGTACATGTGATTCATAACAGAAAAATAAAATTGTCCACAACTATTTGTGCATGTTACCTTCAAAGGGGCCAAGAGTTAAACAGCTTATTTCAAACACTTTCTCCATAAACTAAGGGTGAAATGTCTATGGCCTGAAAGCCAGTTGTCCAGTTAATGTGGCCTGTGGCCACAGGGAGTTTCCAATTGACTACTGGATAATTCTGAGACCTACTGGGTAATTCTAAAACCTCTTTAAAGGCATGATGTGCCAAAGGTGTTTGTGGCTCTCAGCAAGGGAAAAAGGTCTCCYTCTCTTACCATATGCAGTTTCAGAGTTGGTACACATACTTCACAGCCCTAAGAAACTCTACTCTACATCACACACTACGTCATTTATAAGACACAAGTTTCTGATATAAAATTTTTCAAGAGTTACAAACAGGATCTATAATTACACCTAACACAGCCTTCATAAAGAGTCAGAGTACAGCCAGTGCCAGCACTGCCTGATCTCAGCTTTGAAACACACACCCCGAGTCATTTTAGAGTAAGYGCAATGTTTGCTTCACCAACTAAATTGCCATGGGAAAAATAYGGAGGGTTCAAACAGACTAATGTAAAACTGGCACCACCCTTGGAGTATGTTTACAACAGCACCACTGTGGGAAATCTCACTGTGCTACAACAAGCACCTACCACTGGAGGTTTTCATGAGACAAATGAAGGCTGAGAGAAGACAGCATGCTCACCTGAGCCCTTTCTACACTACTGCCACCAATTATACTGATGACACAGCAGAAACCTTTCCAAAAATTAACTGGAATCCCACATTGTGGAGACAAAGCCTTCACAGCTGTGGAAGACACTCCTGTCTCCATAAGGCAGGTACATAACACTGCCTTCTGGCTGTAGCCATCCCTAATGAATTACTGACACCAGAAAACCATGAAGTCACCTCAGTGTCCTCTGGCTCTTCAGTAGATTCTGAAGACCTATGAGCCCCTCTTTCCTTTCAGACCAGTTGGAGCTGGCGCAGTGGTTGAGGACCTCAGCCACATCCTCAGTCTGGCGCAGGTAGTGCGGAATGCCCCCGTTCCTGGAGCCGTAGGAGCGCTCCGAGCAGGCGCTGGAAGCGTCGCTGTTGGCATCGTCATCCGAGTACATCCCATAGGGCTCATACCTCCTCCTCACTGGCTTCTTCTGGAAAAGGGGAAACTCAGAGTTATCAACTTATATATAGTTACATCSATGGCAAAAGCAAAACATTCCACTTGCAATCACTAAAAGGGAGATTAGTGCTACTGTGATAGTGACTGAAGTGTTTTAAAGATGTCACCATGCATTGCCTGCTTACCTCTCACAGCAGTGCAAGACAGAGCCCACTGATTTCAGTGAGACTGAGTGACTCAGRGGAAGAGAGCCTGCCTTCCCCAGCATGAAAATGACGTATTTACGCCCAGTAGAATTAAGTTACTGGYAATGAAATTAAACACAGTAAATGTTCTATTGGCAATAATGGTCAGTTCCATTGTTACAGATATTAGGATGATATAACCTATACTTTAAAAAAAAAAATAAAGATAAGGAAGAAATAGCTGAAAGAATCTGTGCTGGCATGCCCAGTCACTGTGAGATTGATACTGAAGTGACTCTAGAAATGCACTGGATATGGGAGATGGCAATTTCTCTGTTAGTTTGGGCTAGGATTCTTTCCAGAGGCTGCTAAGGGAGTTGAGTACTCAAATCCCACTCATTTCCACAGCATGGCATWAGAGGACCTAATTCCCTTAGGTACATCTTTGACTGCCTTGATCCTTACAGAAAGAATAGTAGTATAATTGGCAGTAAAAAAATCTCTTAAATAAACTTCAAAAAAGCAGGGTTGACAAGATAACGTATAAAAAAAAATAAATCATCTATATTCTAAAGTGTTTGCTACAGAATTCCTTCCAGTGTCCAGTCCTGCAGGTCTCGGACTTATGAAGCCAGCAGAGTTTTGCTTCCACTAGGACTGGAGGATTGAAGCATAGAAATTAACTCACGTGCAGTATCATGGGCGTTAGCAACAGGGTGGGGAGAGTTGGAAAGTAGAAATAAAAAGTTAAGAAAGCACTAGTACCTTGCTCCTGGAGTCTCCTAACAGCTGTAGGCAGGAAAATATTGAAGGGTGGGAAAAAGCATAGAGAATTATGTCAGAAGCTTATGTAGGGTTTGTTTTTGCAACAAAAACGTATAGCAAATGTGTCTTAGCAAATAAAAAAAAAAACAACACAGTTTTTGCAAAATAAAAGTGGGTATAATAATGCCTGACTTTATCTCCTAACTGTTGCACTACTCCTACTGGCTAYAATTTCCCTTAGGGATCTTGGAAGTGAGAATATCTGTTAAAAACTTTTTTAGGAACAGATCTATATTCAGCATCTCTCGTCTTACTTTCAAGAAATCGACAAAGAAAAATACCAGAGATTTTGGTAGTGATTTCTCTTTCCCCACATATTACTAGCAGTATGTCATTTTAGAGTCTTGCAGAGAAATCCTGATGTGAGGAAGTCGCTATCTACAGTACAGCACACTTRATAAACTTCACTTGCCAAGTTCTCTTTCAACCCCCAGTTCTTACACCACACTGTTTTGAAGATTAGCTTCTTTTAAGACCCCCTGGTTGGCACCACTGGCTTAAAGGCCTTACTTAACAGCAAAGTTTCCATCACCCTTTGAGCTCTTCTGACAGACCCAACCCACAGTGTCCCAGTATTGACACTGTGGGTTTAGGCCAAGTCCAGCTCAAACAGAAGAGTGGATCCAACTACAATTGTACAGAGGGAGTAGAGGTCACAAAATGACCCATCATGTTTTGTTTCAATTGAGGATTTGGCTGAAGCCATCTTTGGAGAAGTTCTTTTCATTTCTTACAACTCTCTGAAAACAAGGTTACTGGGTAAAAGCTGGCATCACAACACTCTCTCAAAAGGAGCCTGCACAGGCTTTGTAAATTGCCTGTTGTCAGAAGGCAATGAAGAGAAAACTGGGGTGGAAAGAAGGGATTAASAAGATTGTGTTGCATCTCCTGAAGCTGTAAAAATTCAGACTGATCAACCAAGTCAGCAGCACCAGCTAGTTTCCAGCTAGACTTAAGTATTTTCCTTTTAAGTGTTCAACCCTTCAAAATTTTAACATTTCAGTTTAATGTTACTTGACATCAAAGCTGGAATATTTAAAAGAGCACTCTAAGTCTTGCTGAAGATCAAGTCACACCCAAAGAAAWCTCAGGGCTCAGCAGTCAACTGAAATACTGTGACACTCTCCTCCCTTAAGAAACCTGTATTCAGCAGCTGTTCACATGCAGGGATAAAGGCTGATTTCATTTACACAGGCAAACCATTGTCTGTAATTATGWCCTGAACTGCTCTGGTAGCAAATTTGAGGTGCTGAGAGCAGAAATGGGCTCAGAAGCTGTTACATTTGGTGATGAAAATGCTCACTAGTGATTCAACCCACTAAATGCAACAGTGCTATCCATTATACACTGCTCTACCTTTCTTTGTTCACAAATACTCTCTTTGTTTTGAAAGATAAATTTTGTAAAAAGRGCCATTTTTCTASARGTACTCTAATAGGTGCCATGAGCTGGGTGGTWATCAGACATAAAAAGGAAAATGTTAGCCCTCCTTGGGGAAAGTGAACTAGGAAATGGAGAAAGGCCATCTACCACAAACACTGCCAACATGGTTATCTTCCTTAAAGTGCATCTGAGACAGATTCTGAGAGATCTGTTTCAAGGTACATCAGGAAATCCTTCCCCGTTCAAGTCTACAGCTGGAGAAGACCAGTGGGTACCCAGCTAGCACTGTACAATAATTTCTCCTGCCTCTACACATCCTCACTACCCCAAATATTCGAGGTACATACAAAGGCTTATCATGTGCCTTCTGAAAAGCAGAAGACATTTTCTGGGTTCTATCCAAGAGATACCATAGTACAATAAGATTATATAGGACAGCAACATTTTTTTAAATGACATAAAATTTACTAGGAAAAGCAGTGAATGTTTGAAAGCATTAGCAGCAAACCAGACAAATACAATTCAACTTACACCGTAACAGCATGAGATGGTACAGATTCCATGCAAGCCAAGTTATGAGCTCTCTGTGTGTCTACCCAGGTGTAAATAACACAGGGCAGGAACTTGTTCTTGCTAAAACCTGATCAGGAATTGACACTAACAGAGAACACTGTTTTTCTGACAAAATCTTCACACAGGTAATAGGACTGATGGAAATCTCTGACCCCACAAGTGCCAAGCACCCTCACAGTGCTGGGCACATCCTCTGAYAGCCAAGTGAAAGGCAAACAGCTGATTCAACCCATCCTGCAGCTGTAGTAGCAACCCACAGCACTCTGTCTGATGACAGCTGCAGAGAAGTGACATGGAATCAGGAAAAACATACTGCTGCCAGTATTCCCAAAGTCAAACCAGCAAAAGGTAACTCTACAGCATCAKACACTGGCACAATCAGGATAAAGCTATTTAGAAAGAGGAGAACATACGTACAGGTAACTTTAAGCCACTTTCCGGAGTTGGAAGCATTTTGTATTTTTCCTCTTACCAGTGCATCGGCCACAGCAGCCTCCAGATCAGTGCTGGTGCTCAGGACTCGCATGGCATTCACAGAAGCAGGCATCCTGCCTGGCTGTCCGAGCCCAAACCGGTCTGCACAAAAGACAACAGTGAAAGGGATTGTTCAATGAACTCACATTCATTTGGAATCCTAATCAGGTGCCTCAGTAGTTCTCCCCACGGACTCTGGGAACTCACAGTGCTTTTCCATTAAACGCCCTTTTATCCAGAGCTCCACAGAGTCTGTCATTAGGGTAAGAAATAAACTATTGTTTGTTGGGCGTTGGAGGCAATTTTGGATCCTCAGGGCAACTTTTCATTTATTTATTTTAAGATGGGAAGCAGGGTATCTATTTTCTGTTTCTTTTTACTCAGTTGTCTCAAAGTTTTATTTTAATGTCAGAGGCAGACAGGCCCATCCCAATCTGGCACTCTCAAAAATCAAGAGAGCTTCTCATTAACTTCTGAGAGACAGACCCATGCCCAGTGTCAGAACATGTAAAYACTCGAGCACTCATCTATCCTGCAGCCTTTTCTCTCAGGCAAGGATGTGAGACTAGCAGCACCAGATTTGCCTATTTTATGTCTCAAGGCTTGATTAACCAGTAGAATATACCCCTACACCTTCACAGTATAAAAATTAASTTAATAACTCACTTGTGAAGTGACTCCAATTTCTGGTTCTCTTGAGGAGGAGTTTAAATTCCAGAGCTCTATATCAAAACTGGTTTTGAGCAGACAACRTAATCTTTTTTCCCTTTGAATTTGATGGCAAAGCTCTCAGTGGCATCCAAAGCAATGGCATTGAGTCTAAAATGCCATTTATACTCCTAACATTAATTAGTTTACTATCATTTGCCCAGTTTACCAAAAAAGTTACTGAAATTAGGGGTTTTTTTTAGCAAAACCAAATTCAGAAAGGTCCACTAGCAGAGGTATGACAGAATCAGTAACTTAAGTATCACAGGCCAAGTTCTGGCAGCCAAGTCCTTCTAGAGGGGGGCAGATCAGGTACCAAACACTGGGATCCTGGCTCTGCTCCATAAGCAGAAAGATTGGTTATGACATTCCAAGTTTTTCTTTCTGTGTGGGCTTGTGTTTGCTCATGGAGGACTCAGACTATCCCTCCTGGAACATATGTTACACCTCTGTCCCTGTACCCACACATGCCAACAGGAGTTTTGCCAGCAAATTCAGTGGTGCACAGATCAAGCTGCATGAACCCATTAAAGAACCTTCAGCTGATCCACACCAAGCAGCAGGAGAGGGGGTCAAGTCACACAGGTCTTTTAATACTTCATCTATAATTAATTTAACAGTGGAAAAATACTGCTTATCAAACTGCTGAACCATATTGTGGATTTGCTCAAAACTGAGGCCAAACATGGTATTCAGTAGCTTAATGTGTTTTTTGGGGAAAACACTGCATATCAAAAATTTCATTGCTTTCTCCTTTATGAACCTACTGCACTGAAATATCTTATAGGGATTAGCTCACACTGACATGCATAATTTATATCAGAGATTGAAGCTAGCCAGTTCTGCTGTCCTAATTACAAAGCTTTATTTGAGATAAAGCTACTGTGGGGAAATAGGGAAGATTTTTAAAGTCCAAAGTATTTTGAAAAGAAATWAACCCTGCAGACTAATATTTATTTCAAACAGAAGTGATACCTATCAAAATTTACTGTTTCTTAGAGTTACATACCCAGACAAGACATTTCTGATTTATAACAAAAGCACATTTTCTACAAAACACATTACAAGGGAAAAAAAAACCAAAACAAAACAAACTTCTTAGAACTACTGCCAAAAATTAATCAAATAATGACATTTCACAAAGAAATAAAAGTTGTATGTGTTATTACTATCCCCTTTTTTAATGCACTTGGGTTGAAGAATCATTTCAAATATGAAGATGACAGTCCTTTATTCCTTAAATGGAAAAATCTGTGCACACTTAACAGAAGCACAGAGATGATAATGCAGTAGGTCTGACTGAAACTAAAGTCACCACTACAGARATATATACACTATAAAGTTGTACAGAGGACAAGGATTTTCCTAAGTATAAATGAGATCTGGTAAAGTACAAGGGCTGTAACTGTTAAGTTCTGGATTTGGTTTTATATTTCAATCCAAACCAATCACATTACTCAAGTGTTACTGAGATCAAAATTTGGCTTTAACTTTTACATAGCATGAAAAATACCATTGTCATTTGTTTTTGAATAAATTTAGTGTTACATTAGAAAAGGGAAGATAGTGGRTTGATTTTTTWATTTTTTTTAAATGAAGAACAAAATGACAAAGTAATTCAATTGTAGATCAGTTTAAATACCCAGCATAAAGAAACAAAATTGAGCTTTTTTAACACATTAAGTACAGTGTGGCATGCTGACTTCTATCTCCATGGCTATCAGCAATCTTCTGAAATACTTTGTTCAGTGTTTTTGAATTTACAACACCCAAGTTCTGCCCAAGACACTGCTGCCATCCTGGAGTGCTGAAATAAGACCACAGGAGAGACCTCAATGTACCTCTCATGTGGGGCTGGGAACACACCTGGCTCCAGGAATGACCAGCACAGTCAAGCCCAATGTTACTGGGCAAGAAATCTGCAGATTATGCTCTGGCCACATTCCCTCGTCTCCCTGGCCAGATTCATTCATTATACTCGTTACAAACTTGGTGAAAATTTGCGACCACCATTATTAATCCTATTTTGCCACTTTTTAGAATATTTTGGCCTTCTGTAGCACACAGGTAACCATACAAAATTTGAATATGCATTGTACCAAACCACAGGAGCCAAAAATGAAGTGACTATCACAGGAAGTGAAAAGCAAACAAAACTTAAATCTGCATTACATCTGAGATATTTTAAATATTTTTAATTATTTTGATTAAATAAAAATTCAAATTGTTATCTGAAAAATGCCACTCAAATCAGCTTGCATCACTTCTGTTGAGTAACATGATAAGGGAAATGTTTTGAGAGTTTTAATTAAGTGATGGCCATTTAACTAGACTAATGAGAAACAGTATTTTTCACTCCCTGTCTGAAGGGTGTTAATTAAATAACTCTCAGTAAAACAAATTCCTTATGAGATTTTAGCCTCCAAGAGAACACTGAACCCCTCATCTTCTAAATTATCTTTGTCCCCACAATTAAGTCTCTATTGTACCAAAGCTAACAGCTCTCATTCAATTATTTTTAAGATTCCCAGTAAAATATCCTTATTTAAAAGGAATTACAGGTTCTCCATAACTGCAAATCCAGTATAGGGGAGGGACAGAAGTAACTGGAATCTGCAGATTTTTCTCATTAAATGAAACCATCAGTCACATTATGCAAAGCCCAGTGAAATTAAGGGATTTTTTTTTCTTTCAAAAGCTTCCATGTATTTTGGACAAGGCTGTGAGAATTACATGAAGGATGGATCAGCATGTGTTATGCTCCAAAGTTCATTCTGAAAGCTCATCAAATGCTTAATTTTTATTGCTCTTGTGTATTTTGGAGGGGATTCCACAAAGAACTTTCATTAATAGAGACAGGAGTCCAGAATATTTAGTAATAAATGGGATGAAACCCATTGGGATCCTGTCCTAGGCACTGGAAAGTGCTACACTGCTAAAGAGGAAAAAGAATCTGCAAGTACTCTGCATCAGTCAGGATTTAGCCCATGCTGCACAACTGATCCAATTTACAGGAGAATTGAGAAAGCCCTGGATCACCCTTTGTTTAAACACTGTTCACAATGTTCCTAAAATGCACAAAATTAAAAACATCCAATAAATGAAACTCAAAACAAAAAGCCACGTTGAACAAAAGCAGAACAGAAAGCCCGGCAGCGGTGAGAAGCACATGCCAAGTGCTGGCTGATGCACACGATGGCAAATGTTAAGATGGTGTAAAACAAGACTACGATTAAGAAGCGGATTCATGCAGTTAGCGCTTGTTCACCTGACTGCCCAACAGAATCAGCAGTGGAGAGAGCACTAGTGGACCTGGAATGACGTCGAGAAGCTGCAAGTAGAAGGAATGGCAACACCCACAGGATTAACACACATTGAACCCGAGACAGAAAATGCCACAATCCAAAGGGGATGCGTGTGAGCGCCACCGGCAGAGGTGTTTCATAGTGACGGGAATGGCGCTGCGCGTGGATGCGGAACAGCGACAGTGCGAGCCCCACCTCCGCCTGCAGCTCCCCCCTTCCCCATGGCCATTGACAAAGGCATGACAGAACTCATTTGGAACAGTCCCAAACTGGGTGCAGCTCAGCAAAAACACCCCGATGCACATCAGTCACGTTCCAGACCTGCAGGTCTGGCAGGCGGCCGTCACGAGAGCGTGGAGCACGGAACTACAGAGAAGGGTTTAGATGTGTCTGATCTAAACCCCAAAGTGAAGCCATGAGGAATGGTTACGAATTGTGCTTGCAGGTATTTTTCCACAACATTCTAGCCTATGCACAATAAAATCAACGTTAACAAAGAGAATGTGTAACCACATAAGTAGGAAGAGTCATACAGGGAGGTCACCAACCACTGCAGAGGTCCTTGGGTTGGTTTCTTTTCCAGGTAAACACACAGACACACAGGTGTTGCTACTTCCAAAGGTCCCTTGCTTTTAACAAATTTTGCATACATGTTTCTTGAATTTCAGTATGTACATGCAGAGCTAAGGAAAATATGCACATCACACACCCATCTAGAACAACACATGTATACAAATTGTTAAAAGCAATGGAGTGCACACAGTAGCAGAGGAGCCTAAGCCAAATATAGCTCCCACTTCAATTCCCAGTTGTTAGCAGCACATCAATCAAAAAATGCCTTTGGAGAGGTTTTCAGTTCTTGGCTTCAGCATACAAGTGAGTTCTTTATGAAAGCAAATGAAAAACGGGCCCAGTCATTCCCAAATTACAGAAATTTTATCTTTCTAAAGAAGTTTTCCCTATGTCTAGCAATGACATGCTCACCAGTTCAAAGCAACTGACCCAAGAAACCGACTGTTCATTTAAGCAATTCATCACCACAGACTCACTGAAGGCCTTGATGCTTTAACATCATAACTAGTACTGTCAAGAAACTGAAAAAATAAAGCAGAATCACCTTACAATACAAATAGGCTTTGTCAATTATGCACATAAGTGTGCAGCAGAAAAATTCTAAGTCTTCTGTTTAAGGCAAAGCATTCATAAACACAAATACTAATATAATGAAATAGGAATCAGCAACGTGAGAAAAATAAATTTTTTGATTTCTCTGACTTTGAGAGCTTCACTAAAAGCTATATGTAATGTGACCTTTGGCCATGGAGAACRCATGCATTTATTCAAGAGAATTATCTCACTGATATCATAAGTAAATTCATGAAAGTTTTGCATGATCAGTGCAGGATTAYGGACTGAACCTCACAATTAAGGTTCGTAGGTCACAACTGCTTTCCCCCAAGCCATCCACTGTGCCCCTGTGGACACCACTGCAAGATCAAGGTCCAGGGAAAAACAAGAATAACAAAAAAATTTACAAAAAAATTTTAAAAACTACATCTCTGCAASGAGCCTGAGTATAGATTCACTCTTGACTGTGTTTACTAACTTAGGAAGCAGGACTCCTGATACACAGACACGCATGCCTGCACTGCAGCTCCAACACAAGATGCAAAACAACAGGWTGTCAGTGTCACTGACCATAATACCATTAAATGCAAGAATCTTGTCATTTGCATTTAGTTACTCTAAATATAATTCACAAATATACAAGTTAATCTTTATAAGCAAAGCCAGACTATGAACAGCAGGATTATATTACCTTTGCATTATTGCAAGATTAACTGGGTTCTAAAAATACTGTAAGAGAACCACACTGTTTTGGCTTAAAYTGACATATATAAATTTCTTTGAGATGAATTACACATCACATAATTAACAAATTCATGAACATATTTGATCTTAAAGCATTTCAATGAAAACACAAAAAAAGGTAATAAGGTGACAACTACATTGGGTTATTTTTGTTACATTGATATTTCCTCCCCATGTAACCTTTATGACCTAATAACAATRTATTTCTAAAAATGCATTACTCTTCAGGTAATTAAAAATCATGAACTAAAATTAGATAATGCTTTCCTCACAATTTCCTCACAATAAAACAGTAAAACACACATCTGTAACTGAGATTTTATAGTCAGTGTGAGAGTCAGACTCAGCCCTGGTGGAAGTCCAAAGCTCACATCAACTATGGTTCTGATACACAGCATTTGCTTTTCAGAACAAGGGCTCAAGGCAGTATTTCAATGACTGTATTTTCAATAAAATAAACAAAACACAGCACAGTGACATAGAACACTGACAAATTAATACTGAAATCCAGCCTACTTATACATTTTGGCTGGAGGAAAAAAGCTTCATTCAAAATTAAAGCTAGGCAGGTTAACTATAAAAATAAGCWACAGTTACAGATCTACTGTCTTTTCCTAGATCTGGTATGAAATCAGCTTCATTTAATCAAAAAAATGTACACCTATTTATCTTAAAGAGCTATGAACCAAGTTATGAGTGCAAAGTTGAACTCCTTCCATTTTTCACCAGAAGTTGAGATAATAACGTAAAACAGATCATTTTATAGCTCAATATGATGAAGTCATTGAACCCAAAAGCTTCTCCAATATTAAAACTTATGCTCTGTTCCATTTACACATTACATCATACAACTGTATTTTGTCACTATGTGCAAAATAGATACTGTAACATCATTCTTCATTAAATTACTACATAAATGAAGAGGGCCTGGAGATTACTGTATTTCATGTCTGAGATGAMAAGTTTTGATACAAGAAGTAATGTATTGGGTTGAACATATGATATGGCATTTGATCAGAAACATTAACTATCTTGCTGTATTTGGCATTGTGCAGAAAAACTTCTGCATAAAGTAAGTGTAATGAGATTTTCTATTTGTACTGTACACTTTAACTGCAGTTTCATGATGCTCCTTTAAAATCTGTCTTTCCTTGGTTTTACACTGCCTGACAAAGTTTCCTACAGCATGTGCAATTTAATTGATGATTGACTATCCTGTAAAACCTCTACAAAAAGAGAGCTGCTATCTCCACTGGAGGATTCAGGATAGAAATTATATACTGTAACTGTACCTAGCTGTAAGAAAATCCAATAATGAATAATTGAGTCACTCAACAACAAGCTACAATGCTACAAAAACTACTTCACTGTGACCTAGAAAATCCAGGCTTGCCCTCCCATAGATTTCCATCAGTGTTATTAAGCGAAGCACAGCAGCCCAACAGAAGCTGATTCAATCAAACTAAAAATTGCAAAAGTTCAAACTAAGCTATTTCCCTGCTAAAAGTGAAGTGCTGAGAACCAGAATTGAAGCATGCAGAAGAAAACAGAAGGGGGAAAAAAAGGGGTTGGAAATGGGGAGTGTCAGGAATCCAGAGGACAGAAAAGAGCTCATTCCACCTAGCAGTGTCTTGAAAGGGTAATCACAACAAGGGAAAAAGGAAAAAAAATATTGACCCTTAAAGCTCCAATGCCTACATGTACTCACCAAGTGGAGGGAAGCCCCGAGCAGGGCTTGTATCTCGACTGCTCTCACGGCTGGTATCACGACTGCACCCCTGACTCATGCTGGGTCGGGGGATACGACTGCTCCGTGCTAGCATGCAGCATGGAGAGTTTCAGAGAAGGTGAACAAGTTTAATGAGGACAGAAAGCTCAAAGTCAAGTCACAGTTCTGTTAGTTATGGTAATTATTACATTAGTAATTACAATYTGTAGCAGCCTACTCAGGCTCTTTGCAAACCAACTACCTTACATGCTGAGCTGTGTTTGTGATGTGAAATTTCAGCAGCATTAATGTCTGGCTGACAGTCTGCTTTTTTTCTTAAGCAATTCAAGTTTTGTTATTCAAGTAGAGCAGGAATCTTTAATCATTTAGGGAAGCTCTACTGTTGCAAAACAGATGAGGCTGAAAGAAACCCTTCCGGAATATTTCTTCCTTCATTTTAAAATAAACACCCTTCTGGAACAAATGCACAGACAAAAATTTCTTTAAGTAATACCAATATGATGTTTTTACATAGATTTGCCTTTCACAGGGAGAGGTTTTTTAACAAATATCCTAAGGAAAAAAATGGTGTACTGCACAGACTTGCAGAGATATCTTTCTCCAATGAAAGATACTGGGSAAAAATATTTAGAACCTGAATACCTGAAAGACAGGTTAAAAAGTGATTTGAATTTGAAGAGGGCAGTAGCTTCAGATATTTAACAGAAGCTAACTTCTGCTCCTCAGACATTTCCAGAAGTTTTTCTTTATGGTYTTATAATGCACACAGTTTGAGACATATGCACACTGCAGGGGAGCTTTAAACTTTACTCTTTACTTGTACAAAACCCTACATGCTTGCAGATGTTTGAGACCCTGAATATTTTAAAAATCTTTGCAGAAAGTTATTTAGTAAGCTTTATGCCTGATGAAGAATACAATATTTTCTTAGGGCAAAAACCAGCAGTTAATTGTCAGGAAAATTTAATGAYGAGGGATTTCCCTTGCTGTTTTAAAAAGGCAGTAGCATATTTCAAGTGTTCAGGAATTGCCATTGAGGAATTTTCTCAGGCACAGAGTAAAACCTGTTCTACCAGCTTTRGTGACAACACAGCAGAGGTACATATGCGTGAACGTGCTAATACTTTGAGTGTACACTCRTTTTTATAAAAATAATGTCATTTGCATGCTTCAGAATATATATACTCTTAAAAATCTCTATTGCTTTGTATACAGAACTTAAATGCCTAGACTCAAGCTGAAGTTCCTCTACAGTGCTTCAGTGCTCTCACATCTTTCAAGCATCCTTCAAGCAAAACAGTACAGAACAAAATAGAAACCTTCATATTTAGGTTTTAAAATTCAAATAGAGTCTTCTGCCAGATTCTTGCTTTGTCAAATCCCTCCAAGTTTTGCAAAACCAAGTTGATAYCTCTGCGATGAATTAATGGTTCTGATGGTTGACCTCTGATGTCAGACAATGTGAGATGAGCTACCAACCAAACTGATTAGATCACCACAATGTCTAATGATAGTGAGTTAGACGGTCTTACAATAAATAAAACAGACTAAATTATAAGAACTGGATGAAATTAGGGTTCATGAGTACAATAATCCCATCTCAGATGTACGAGGGAAGAAGCTAACAAGTGAACTGCAGGTAAAAGTAATACTAAAGATCTCCACACAAATACTTGGTTTGAAATTGCAGACTCTCTAGAAGCAAACTTCTCATTCTTGGGTCTCATGCTTAGATGTAAATAATGGCAGCCTTCACATCAGGTTTGCACAAGCAGTTACTTCTCTTAAACAGAGAAGATCTGCCCATCTTTTCTATAATATCACCGTACTAAAAACAGTAAAGGCTCTTTAGAGAGGGAGAGATGTGAATGATTACAAAAATTAGTGGATGCACACAATAGATTCTCCTTCCATACCAGCTAACAGCAGCAGCATGAATATGAGGAAAATGCACTTTAATTGCATTGTCCTACACTAGTAGGACAATGCTACCAATGAAGCATAATACTGACTTTACAAACAGAACACCCAAGGCCAAACACTGGGTACTTCAGAATTAATGGTCAAATAAAAGGGTTGCATGTTACTGGATTCAAAAGAAAATCAAGAAAAAAAAATGGATTGAAAAGAACTGAAGGATGAGTCTGCTGTGTACTCCCAGGCACCTGCCCCACATTTTCACCACCATGTTGCATAGAGAAGATTTTGTATCAGCTACTCAGACTATTTCCTTTAGACACTGCCAGCAGTAAAGGCCAGCAGTGTTGTCACTTAGCTAAGTCTCTCACACTGTGACAGCCTGTCTCTGCAGTGCAGGGAGCAAAAGCAAGGAAGACAGACCAAGTCTCAATTGGAGAATTCTCAACCCCCAAAAGCTGGACAGAAATCAAGTGAATGAGTAGCAAAATGGATTAAGAGGAATAGGCAGCATGAAAGCAGACAGTGTGTCCACAGTCAGCTCTGCTGTGAGAAAGTCTAAGACAGGACAAGGATGGGTTGTTTCCAATCATATTCCAACTTTGTAATGGGTACTGTACATCCAAGTTTTACCAATTTCATCTGGAAAGTCAGAGCACTTAGACATGGCTCACACCCTTATTAAAACACACTATCTTATGCCAGTGGAACCCAACAGATGCAAATATCACCAGCAGAACATTAAAGTGCCCCTGTTTACCAATCTACCAGGGTTTCGTTAGGGTGTGAATTTTAATGATTCTTAAGTGGAGACTAAAAATCAGCAGACACTTTCTCACATCAATACCAGCATTTTAAAGAGTCTGAAACTCTGCCAAACAGCCAAAGGAAAGCTCTGCAGTGGGGAACACCCAAGCAAGACAAGTCAAGAACTGCCTGCAGATTTCCCATGAACATACACAGCATAACCCCAACAGAAAGAGTGCTGCTGCATGAAGCTGTTAGGCAGCTGTGCTTGCTCCACTTTTTGGAGAATGGCTGTCTTGGATCTCTCATTTCTTTCAGATCCAGATGTGCCACACGCTCTGCAGAGCATCCAACAGAATTAACTTCAGGCTGATAATTTTCAATCCATGGGAAATGGACATCACCTGCTTGAGCACATGATTTCCTTCAAGGAGCCGAAAGAAATGCTCAAGATTAAATGGATTGCACTACTCCCTCCCCAAGAGGATACCACCACTAGTAAAACTCACTGAGCAGACAGCAGAGACAGGCTTAAAACTGAAGTGTCACAAGCAGAGACCACACAGGACCTCAGAACACTGAATGTTCCTTGTTGCACTGCCTCTGAGGAAACAAAATCTTCTTCAAGCTTCCCAGTACACAGAAGGAATCTATTTCATGGATACCTGTAGTCATCATGGAAATCAAAGGTAGCAGCAAGGTACTGATGCTAACAGCAGCAACATGCAGAGGGCTCTATTATTGCTATTGCCCCAGGAGAGCCTGAAAAACTCCAGGGGATGGTTTCTGTACTTGGAATCAAGGTGAGTGGGAGTTTATTTAATGAAATGAACAAACAAAATAAAGTATCAAGGAAATACAGAGGCTGAAGCAACACAATAAAAAAAGCATAAAATACTGTTAGCTACTATGTCATAAAGTAATAAGTACAATGGAATAATGGTATATAGCTGACAGCTCAAAAGCTATCTCCATCTGGGTGAGTATTACAACTTTCAAAATCCAATAAATAGAAAGAATTTCTGCATCTGAAAAGTRAAGTGTCAGACACTCCTGTTTCCATAACAGCTCAACCCAGGCTGTGTCCATCAACCTGGGAGGAACAGGTGAAAGCCACACATCTGATACATGTCAGATCTCTCTCCCACTCTCAAAGAACAAGCACTGATTATGTTCTCAGGGAGCACGTCAGAGAAATGATACAAACTACTCTTTCAAAAGAATTCAAGGCTCCTGTAATATACCTGAAAGCAGGCAACCCAAGAGTGAGGATTCTACACAAGGCAATTTCCCTTCAGGTGCTCAGGAATGTTTCAAACCAGACCACATAATACGATGATTAGCTTAGGCATGTGTGATGGTACCATCCACCATTCTTTGCTTCCTCCTAAAAAACAATGCTCTTCTACACAGTGACAGTAGAACAATTACCTCTAGTGTTTGGGAGGCACTTAACATTTTCAAAGCAACGAACAGAAAAGCATAATGTATTCATACAAAGCCCATAAAATAGATCAGACATGAGAAGAACACTGAATTTGGAAAAGCAGTCGCAATGAATATGCAGTAATTTTTATGAATCATAATGGCATATACACTCAGGCGCTTTAAACTCATTTCAGTATACTGGAAAGAATGAATAAAATAGTTCTCTATTAACGACCTCCTCTAAATAAAGATGCAGCTCAAATGTAAAATATAAAACTAYTGCTAAGGCAATAGCTACAAATTTTACTGCCAAGAGTAAGGCTACAATTTCAATAAATTTTAATCTACTGGTAAAGTTTCTGGAGATAAAAATAATTTAGAATCAGTATCATTTAAAATGTTCTTCTACATTAGCTTCAAACTTATAAAATAATTTATATTAAAAATGAAACTGTTCAGGCAGCACAMTGAATACCTTTTCACTTCAACTCAGATACACGAAGTTTTATATTTATGATATTTACTCACCTGACTTTAAAAAAAAGTCTGCTGATAAATTTGAAAAAAGAAACTATTACAGAATGTTTACATAACAGTCACTGAGAAAAGAGTATCAAAAGCAGAACAATTACTACATAAGCCTAAAACGTGTTCTAAGAACGTTGCCAGGATATTAAGGATGAGAGAAGTAAACCATTTAAAATGCAAAATTTCTAAAATAATCCAAGAAAGTACTTTTTGCCCTTGATTCCATGTGACTGTAAAGATTGCTCAACTCATTTTAGGAATAAGCTTAAATGAGATCTCATTGTTCTGATGGTTATTCACAATTGTTCTTGCTTCCTGATCTAATAATATTGCTCATGTTGACTTTCAAACAGAAAACACATCATGACATCTTCAGGCTTACTTTGAAAYCATAAGCTCAACCTGGAAAATTGAAATTACTCTCCTACAAACCACAATCACATTAACTTGTCAGCTGAAAAACCCAGAGGAATAACAGCAACATGAACATTCCCCAGGCAAGAGGAAAGCCCCTCCTCAGGCACATGGGCCAGCAGGTCCCTGCAGTGGCTGCTCTTACCTAGGCCTATTCTGTTGGGACTCGTCTCCCGACTGCAGCCCTGGCTCCGAGGAATCTTGCTGCGCTTCTCTGAGGATGATGGCACTGCCTGGACTCGGGATGTTCCACTGCTCAGGCCACCATAGGAGCTTCCTAAGAGCTTACCCGGAGAACTAGACCGGCTACCAGCTAGGAGAGAACCAGAAACGAGGAACAAACAATTAAAACCCCCCAAGATTTTAAACACACTGACAGCAAAACTGGAACACAATCAGCTCCATTTAAGAATCTAATCCAAATCTCTCAGAAAACTAACAGAAGTGTTCCCTCTAAGCTGTCAAAAAGACTGAGAAAAGCCCATGGACAATGAATACTGACACCAGCAACCCTCTGCTACCCATGAAGATCAAGCCCAAAGCAGACGCTGCAGTGCATGAACACCCAGTTGGCTTTAGGAGAGCTTGTGGAGGTGCTGGGGCAGCCTTGCTGCAGCAGCAAAGGATTTCCAGGCTGCCTCACCTCCTCATAAAGTAACACCAACCAGGCTGTGTGCTGAGCTGTGCTGCAGTGCCCTGGCTTCTGGCACAGGTCACCTGCTGCAAATCAGCTCAGGCACCTTTGTGCTACACTGCAGTGGTGGCATTGCTTTTCTGCAATWATTCAGTGAGGGAAAATAAAAAACCCACCACATCTGAACAGATCAGCACAATACTGGGTAAATCCCATGAGCCTCTCACTCATAGAGATGCTGGCTTACTTAGGTCTGGATAGTTACACCTAAATTATTTATTTTTCAGATAATAAAAATTTTTAGCAAGTTGAATAGTTGGCCTGTTTCARTAGTCCATGGCAACTTTACATTTCTTGTAAGAAATGAGTATGTGAGTCCCTGAAAAATCTGCTGTTGCCATTACTATTTCTGACATTAAATTTATTTGCTGAAACAGYCTGGAAAAGTATATTTGAAAAGGTTGCAAGAGCATACTCAGGCAAGCTTACATTTTGAACTAATATTCACACTGATTTCTTGCCGAAATGCATCTCACATCTCAGAAAAATTTCATTTCCAAATACTGTTACAACTAGAGTACAATGAAAGTTGAAGACTCTTCCTCTGTCTTAATGTAAGAAAATAGGGAACTCTATTACCATAATGAACAATACCATAGCACATATATAAAGTTACTTTCCTCCTCCAATTTCTTGGCCAGAGCCATTCTGAACCAATCAAATATACTCCAATACTGTATGAGATGCTAGCTCCATTCTCCCCACCCCAAAGTGACAGGTGCCAATCTTCCACACAGCACCATGACCTAAGAGTCACCTCACTGGTGTGAGCAGGGATGCACTGAAGTAACTGAGAGAAGAATTCAGCCCCTGGAGTTTGAGCTGCAAGCAGTGAGCCAGCTTTGACACCAGAACAGACGCTTACCATGTTTGATTAGTGGAAGAAAGGAAAGTCCCCTGCCATACACATTTTGATTTATGACTTAAACAAAATGCTTTTTAAGTCTTACAKTTAGGAGAGAATGGGGAAAGCTAAAAGCTTAGCAGTTAAAAAATGTGAAGGAAATAATGTGAAAAAGCAAGAAAGGGAAAACGTTTCTTACCACCAGCAGGATTAGCTGATCTGGATCCTTGAATATGAGGGCAGACCAAGGGACAGGCAAAAAGTGGATTAAAAGACAGCAAGACAATACAGCGTTCAGCATGCGGTTTGTGCTATACACAATACACACAGATTTATTYACAAACATGTCACTCCTAAAGCCTCTGCAGAATGCAGTGAGTTAATGTGCAGATGCAACTAAACTTCCCAAGGTTGACCAACTTCTCAGCAAAATGTCAACCAAGACCCAAGTTCTGCTCTAAGCTGCACCCCAGCCCAKTATGCAAAATTACAACATGGTTATCCACTGTGTGGGCATGGAGAATCTGGTCCTGTGACTGACTCAATATATTTGAATTTGTAAATTATTCCATGCAAYATTTGGTTTAAGGATAAAGATCACATCTGGTAGGGCTAGGGTGGAAACTCMGCAAACTAAACCAAGACAGCAGGTCCAGATATGACCATCTGAAATCTTCATAAGGCATTCTATAGAAAAATTAGGTCCATAATCTTTGAAACCTTTAAAGAATAACTATTAYTTAAATACTTCTGAGACTTGTCTCATTTGGTCTGACCATTTTTCTCCAAACTAAGAAAAAAGGTGACTTCTGGCTTTGGAGAAGTTTTAAGTACAATACTGAAGAAATCAATTTACACATTAGCATCCCAAAGCCCAAATATATCCTTATGACCTCAATGTAAAGACTTCCATTTGGCCCCATGCTCAATATACTATGTCTTTCTGCAGATCACCCAGTCTAACACAAGGCTATAAACAGCTTTTTCAACCCTCCAGCATGACAGAGCAAAGCAATGAAAGAATGAACAGAGAAGGGCTTTCAAATAGGGGTACAAAACAAGACAAGTCCTCAGAACAGACAGGTCCTTCACAAACCCAATCTCCTATTCACAAGGCTGAAGGTCCTCATAAGAGGGAGTTTCTCCTTCCTCCCAGTTTCTTTTTAAAGTCTGAGTGACAAAATTCTCCTCAGATACACATGACAAATACGCAGCAGCACCATATGTGTGGCTCCTAGGAGAAAACCATGTCTTGCCAGGAAGTCAGAGAGCGCAGMTGTGTCATGTGAATCAAAGCAGAACCCTTTTTCCCATATCTACACAAAATAGGTAATGTCCTATTTTCAACTAATGCCAAACCCCATTAATTTTAGACAGCTCACGTGTTCACACATACAAAAATAGAGTCACATAAGCAGGAGAGGCTTGGCAGGGCAAGCAGTCAGCTACAGGCACAGAAGGTGTCTCAGCAAGACACAGTGCCAGTTATTTAGAGCTACACATCACAGCGACATGAAATTCTGCTGCACAACTGGTAAAAAAAGGCCACAACTAAGCACTGGGATTTGGGGCCCTGTTTGGCAGCAGGAGCACACACTGGCTAGGTGGGGATTCATTTTGTTAGCTGTCCAAAGTGAGCTCAATTCTCTGATGGTGCTACTGCAATTCAAGAGAAACACATGAATAATTCTTTGTTCTGCTCCCCCAAGAATAAAGCAATCCTTACGCTGGGACTGGGACACCACTTTAGCGCGGCTGCGGCCTCGGGTGTCGGCAGGTGTGGAGGTGACACTGGTGGCACTGCCAGAGCTCTGCCTCCTGGTGCGGATCCGGCCTGGAGGGATGCAAACACAATCACACTGTTAACAAGGCTCTGACAAAGGCAGCAGCAGCGTCTAACACTCTACACACACAATTAGCCAGGGTACAAGAGAAATTTACTGGGAGAGGCAACACCTTTAATTATGCTGGCTGAGATGCAGGGGAGGGAGTGGAAACAGCCACAGCCCATAGTCCAAAAATTTCTTTGCTTTCTGTAATGCTATCAGCCAGTTTAATTTAAAAATATTACCTCTCCATAGCCTTTGCTCCTGTTCTATAGTAGCTTCTTTACAAAGATCAACAACAAAAAAATTCAAGTCTCCTAAATGCAGCTTCCTGTATCAAGTTATTACTTTCTGACAAGGTGATCACCCTTTCAGGGACAGGTGTGACAGATGCCCTCCCAAATTCCATCGCTGGGATTTCCAGCTAGCTGTCTGGTGCTTTATATCCTGCTCCACCTGCACAGGCAGGCACTCCTGTGACAGTCTGCCAACACAGCCTGACCACACTTTTATTTCAGGCTCATTGAACTTTCCCTGCTGTTTACAGGCCCCTCACATTTATCCAAGATCAGTGCAACTTTACTTGTAATGGAGAGCCCTATTTAACATAATCAGTGTTGAGGAAAACAGATTCTGTGTGCCTTCTCTTTATTTAAGCACAGAACAGATATAAAGTCCCAAAGTGTTCTCAGTCCTTGTTCTGTCCTTTCCTCATGGAAAAGCCACTGAAATTTGAGCTATGAAAGCTTACRGGGTCATCAGTTCATCCCCTTCCTGAGGTAGGGTTGTTTCCTACAGAATGCTCTTTCCAGTGCTGTGCTTCAATTATCTGTCTCTAGTTAATGGGAAAGAAATGATAATTAAGAGTAACACAAAGAAAGCCTCCATCAATACTTTTCTGCACGTCAGTTCTTAGCCAAGACTGAAGTTCTTTTCTCAGGACTCATGCCAGTGCTATCCTGCATTCAGAGGATGACTTCCAGCTTCAGGCACAATAATGAAAGGAAAAAACCCACAACAGGTAAGAGAAGCCTAGACAACTGCACCCACTGGTTATAGATACTCATCTCCTGYCCTCTGTCTCCACCATAAGCATACAGAGATATATCAACAGGGAAACACACACACTTCCCACCCAAAAAAACCCACTTCACATAAGGCACACATGCAGGACAAGACAATGGCAAGCAGCCCAGACAGAGCGATTGGGAGCTATGTTCCTTCTCTGAGCTCTCAAAATATTCATAACATGGTCTGAAAGCTTCTGCTAGACCCAAAGTGACAAGGAGATGCCTAACTTTGAGAAGAAAGGGTAAATTTGTTTGCAAGGGRAAAAGCCTACAAGACAGCTCTACTTCAAACCTCCCCACCAGCACCTAGTTTTAAAAGAGCTGAGTAGGCAAAGTAGAGGGAAGTACATTGAAACAAGTGTTTATAGATGAGACACAGAAGGAATCATCAGCAGAAAACTGGGAAAACACAAACAAAACTTTTTAACCACTGTCTCAACTGAACAAGCTCTGAGCACACCCCCGTGGGTCCAACAGCCATAAAACTGGCTGCTGATGTCTTCACCACAAGAAAGGCTGCAGATTCCTCTGCTCTAGGGCATTCTTGCCCCTTACAAAGGGTCAGCCTGATGCACCACTGGAGGCAAGCTCTAGAGCTCTCTGCCAGTCAGATCCCACCCCATGCAAGTTTGGCACAGCTCCACACAGGGGAGCAGAGCCACTCTGTCATTCGTTAGTGAGGTGGACCCAAAGCCTGACACAGGCTCCAGGGCAGGCAGGCACGGGGAAGGAGGCAGGCAGACATCGTGCTCCTCTCAGAAACCTCAAGGCTTCCCTTCACTTCTGTCAGGAAGGCATCACAGTAAGACAAGAATTTAAACCTGACCACCTTAGGAACCAGCAATGGAATTCATTTACATCCTTCCAGAAGGCCAGTGGGAGGCCTTGGCATCGCAGGAAGTCCTAGGGGGAAATCAAACTGAAATTCAACACAACACAGAATAACAGGCAGTACTGGAACACACATTTAGTGATGTGCATGGGCCAAGAATGGGTGAGAAGGGACTGATGTCTCCTCCTCTTATACAAAGGCCACTTAAGACCCTCAAAATTTTCTGGATTTTTCTGCATCTATGACAGTTGTTTTTTTTCTTGTATCTTCATCAGTAGGTGACCAAGAAAGGGAAAACTGGGATAAGATGTGTGACTTTTCCAACTTAAAGAATACAAAGTCTAAAATAATACATAAAATGAAACTGAGATTAGCTTCTGAAACCATTTCTAGAGGCCTAAAAAATTAAACAGAACTAATGCAAATGTAACTCGCATGTGATTATCAACACTGATACAGATTTTCTCATCCTTTAAAAAATGCTGACAAGCATTTGAACTAACACTGCATTGGACTTGCATTGTGCAAATGGATTTTAAACATATATTATACCAAGTACAACATGCATAGTTAATCCATACAACACAAATATGGCTTCTGCATTCCCCAGGAATTTCACTTGCAAACAAGAATCTGCACACACATCCAAGAGTTATTTGCACATAGGACTATGYGTGTGGCTTTATCTCTATCATTCTAACCCAGACAGAAAAACTCATTTCAAGCAGGACTGGAAATATAATACCAAGTAAGCTATTTAGATTTTTTCTTGTTCTTAAATTCAAGCAAACATCTCCCCTCCCAAAACTTCCTTGCTTTCAAGTGGGTTTGTCTTCATATCTAGTTCAAACTACAGATGTAGCAATCCTTATTTCACAACCATTATTTTTCTGTTGCTTTTAAAAGTATTTCTGCATCTTAACAACAACAGCACAGCAAAGGAACAGATAAAGACTGCCCCAACATGGTTTCCAAAAACCATGAAACTAATTCCATAAAAAAGCCCTTGATCTAAATTTGACATGTGACACACTGCTGTTGGTACAGAAAAGATTTTTAAAGATTCCATATTAATGTGTTGTGTTAAGAAATAATTTCTGGATTTTTAGGAGGTTTTGGTTTTATTTTTTAAAGTTATYGTTGTTTTTACAACAGTGGTTCAGAATCAACCCTGAAATGTCTAACAAATGGCTAAACCRATATAGGTTGTTTTGTTTTAGTTTTTTTCAGAAAATGAACAAATTAAGGAAGATTCTATGACAACATTTGTGCTTTACAAGAGGCTTCACCTGGCAGGTTGAGTCCTCTGGGTGGATACTGCAGCATCCCCACCCGCAGTGCACAGAACAGCCAAAGGCCTTGCTAAACTGAGTCTGCATATCACACCGAAGAAAATGGTTTTCAAATAGTCTAGAAATTGTATGTAACAGCCTCACAACTCACTTTAATCAATTCCATGCTGTGAATAGGGACATCTACAATCACACAAGTTATACACGGACACACTGGGGCAATGATGGTCTCTCCAGGGATCACATTCATGCATTTAGGTTACCCAGCACTGGGGTTTTCRCCCCACTTGGAGAAAAACATTCCTGAAAGAGCCTCTAGCCCTAGCTATCACTGCTAAATAACACATGGACATAGGAGACACAGAGATCAATTAAAAAYATAGATAATATTTAAAGAACTTTTTACAACCCCCATCCGAATGGTTTCCATGCATATTTAGCACTTCTCCAATGTTACAAAGAGCTGACTCTGCACAATGATTTTCCCTGAGAGGCACTTGATCCCCAYTGGAAACCATCACGCTGTGCTGCCTCAGGGTTTTACGAGAGATCTCCCTCTAAAGCAGAGGGCTCAGTGAACACTCCACTTTATCCTACACAAACAAACAAAGCCAAATCAGTGCAGCACTTGCAAAGGGATGGAGCAAGAAAAGCAAAAAACCTACTACCTGAGCAATTCGGTGTAAGGTACCACTGTCAGTCATGATTTTGAATCCCAGCCTCACTCTTAAGAACAAGGGAGAGCCTTAAGGCAGAGAACAAAACAGGAATGGCAATTTCTTTCAACTTGTGTTACTCCTAAAGCCTTTGATAATGCACTCAAGGCGTCCACCTGAGCCTAAGTTATCTGCAACAAACCCCATCTTATTGCCTTTCTGGTGAATACTCAAAACTATTAAAAATTGTGGCACTGACTGCAAACTGCTGATTTTGTTTTGAGCTTGCCAGTCGCAGGTCAAACCAGCATTTATGCTTTCCCTTCTTGTCTGAAGGGCTTGACTTCATGCTTGCTTTGAAAAAAAGGTAACACAAATACTCAGAACAATTCTAATTAATGAAAGCATTATGCATCCTTTTAAAATATTACTTGAAAAGCTGTTTCATGACAAAATAACACAAAACTTTTCTAATGTTTCCTTTTAATCAGGTACAACAAACAAGGCACAAGGGCCACCTCCCTAGCACTAGCTGTGAAGATCAAGACTGTAAAGATTTATCTCTTTCTGTGTGTACAGCCCCTGAATGCAGTTCAAAAGATCCCCATACATGAAGAGTCTGGGCAATCAAGGCACATCTGTGCACTGCATGAAGACCTGCACTAACCTCACTGGAATACAGACTCACCTACCTTTCCAGAAGGAAGTGCATTCCTACAGCATTTGYCAATTGTTGGGATGTCACAACTTAAAACCAAAGGACTGATACTCAGCTCTTAGCTGGCATTCTTGCACTGGCATCACCTGCTCTATCTTGCTCCTTTGTTTGAGATGCCTGACTCCAAACCAAACTGTGAGGAGAACCAAGGGCAAAGCAGAAGGGAACTGCCAAGTCCACACAATGCTGGCTCCCAGCTGAGGGGAATGAGCAGGATTTTACAATGTAGCTACAGAAAGCCATGATGGGAGCCAGACTGCAGATTTAATGTCAAGCTGGAACCACACAAAATAACACAGGAATTTTCTCCTAAATTACTTACTGGTGACCTGCAAAAAACCCAAAACAAACCACAGRAGCACGACGGGAGATGACATTTCTGCTTTATGTTCTGTTTCCTTCTGTTTCCAGAGCAAGAGGATGGGTTTTTCTAACCCCACCCTCTTAATTTTTACATTTATGTCAAGAATACAAAGTTTTATCTTCTCTGCAGTTCCTGACTCAATCTGCAAGATCCCAGWGTTGGCAGAAGACCTTACTCAGTTTCGTTATTCAGTGAAGGACACACTCAATCCTGAATAAAGGGGTTTTTGCCTCAASTACATCAAAGGAAAAAGATGAAGAGTTTCAAAGAGTGATTAAACTCATTCTTGAAGTACTCTAGCTATGGYGTACTGAGTTCTAATTCTCCCTGATCCTCCTCATCAAAAAAGAGAGACTCCTACAACAAAAAGAAGGTATAAGACTTGGTATTTAAAACTGAGGGGATAGCAAACTCAGTTTCTGAAAGTTCATCTCAATCTTCCCTGCCTCAAGCAACTTGCTGGTTTCTATCACACATTTTCACCAAATCCAATCTGCTCCTAATGTAATTGAATTGAAACAGTAACCAAATAAAACACCCACCGTTTTGCATCATGACAATAAAGTATTTAATAAACTAGAAATAGAGGTATTGCACAGGACAGCTGTTGTAACAGGCCTCTGCAAATATTATTACAGCCAAGGAGAGGGTTGAAAGCTGGTATTTCATATAAAACATTAAACCCTCAACATTTCAAATGTAGGCCAAAAATAGATAGGTTTGAGAACDAAGACAAAAAAAGAAAAGTGTCAACAATTAAAAAAAAAAAAAGGAAGAATAAAAAAGATCAGTTTTTACAACAACCTGGAACTCTCATCTAACTCATGACTGATTTAGAAATACAGGTCTCAGGTCRACTTCATATTCCTTATCACTGACAGATCACAAAGCACAAATACTTCCTGCTGAAGATGCAGAGCTCAGCTCATCTCTCAACACTAAGTACCATTTCCAAAAATGGTACAGACCTTTTCTTCCAAACAACAAATCAATGTGTCACTAATACTAAAGAAAATAACACAGATGTCACAACAGCACAGTGGCACTTCTCAGACCACCACATCCAAATACAAGCAGCCAYCAAAGGTATCAGCACAGTCCCACAAGACAGTAATAGATCCCTTGAAAAGAGACTTGCRCTGGGAAAAAAAAGGTTTTGCTGCAGAGTGTGGTATCTCCATTCTGTGTAGAAAACATTTTTGTTTCCAACTCCTGTCTGCCTCAGAAAACGTAATTTCCCAGTGATCTTTTTTTGCTGAAGAAATAAGAAATAAAGAACAAGTTTTGACAACGAGCCAGAAAAACAGACTGGGATCCTTCCCAAACTAACAGGCTCAGTGCTCTAGTATAAAAAGCCTTTCCTCCAACTGTCTTTGGTGTAAGCCATCTCACTCAGACAGTTAACAACAAAAAGAGAGAGGTCAGGTTTAAAGAGGTTGACTAAATATTCCTTCCCTAGAGATCATTGTTTACTGTCCTCATTTTTCTGCCATGTGATCATCTCATTCAATTCTCTCACTGCTCAGTCTCTTCCCGAAAGCATTTGGCAGTTGTGACCTCAGCTTTGGATGGAAAAACACAGCAAACCTTTATACATCAAGGAGAAAAGAAATCACAAGCCTTGTGTTGTTTGGGAGTTTTTTTGGTTGGGTTTTTTTTGAGTCTATACACAGGTCACCTTGAACCAAAAGCAGAGCTTTAAATAGAGAAACCCACATAACAACTTAGTGACCAGAGTCATAAAAGCAGACTAATGGTTTTTAGCAGGGAGGAGCTCAAAGAGAAAGTGAAGAATACCCCATGGCATCAAAATGAGCAGGACAACCATGCAACACTTCATGCAGGTCACCAGTGAACATGGATGAGACTCGAGAACAGAGACCAGGTAGGGTAGTACGACTGTGGACACACCTCAGTTACACAAAGACTGCTTACCCTCGGCTTTACTGGTAGTACCATCTTTAGGCAAATTAAAGAAAAGTAAGGACAGGGTTAATAGGGAAAAATCAGTAACATCAACAGAAGTGGGCACTATATATTAGCTAAATAAATACGCCCAAAAAAAAAAAATTAATACAGTTAAAAAAATGAAAAAAGTTGGACCAAGCAGCAAATCAAACCTTGATGTAATGGAAGAAAACACTTGCAAGTTTTCTCTCCTGCAACAACCAACCTTTRCCCAACTCCATTTGCATTGTTTGTCTCACCATTTCTCTCATGGGAATGTGCAGGTGATAAAAGTCCCTACTAGCTAAAAAGGAAGCAGGATCCTTCAGGASCAGCCATGCTTGCATCACTTAAGAGTGAATTTGTTACTTTTCTCTTAGAGCCTGGTTAAAGAACAAGACTAACACTGGATTCAGTCTCTAAGCTTCAAGGACCAAGACAGCTCTAAGTAGATACTTCCTCCCTCTTCATTCTTCTTTATGAAATAAGAGTGTTGGAAGCCTGTGTAGCCACTGAAGCCAGAGYGCAGCACAACTGAAAAGCAGCTGCATCTGTAAGCCCACCATCATAGGATCAACTTCACATTCTGTAATTACACTTCCACTGCAATGTATCTGCATCGTGAACCAAGTAAGAACAGTTCAAATCAGAGTAAGAATTCAACTTCTGAACTGAATACAGCCAACACACCTAAGCCAAGGTAAAGCATTTCAGATGTGAAAGAAACCTGTCTAAAAATTGAATCCATAAAAATCATCCCTATTTAATTCACCACTTACTTTTTAAGAGGTTAAAGAGCAAATGCCCAACACTGAAAGAAGAAACTCCTCAACCCTTTCAGTGAAGACAATGTACACAGCTTAAATCAAGAGCACAGACCCCTGAGTTTCCTCCCTGTTGTAAAGGTAGATCGATGACAAGTCTGGGATTAGACTAGTGTGAAACCACCAGAATGAGGAAGGAGCTCAGATGATCAGCTCTGCTCACTGAGATGAAGCTCAGCAAATACGGTGTCAATCACTGCCTTGCATTTCCTTCTCCGTGACTCCCTCGATGGCAACTCCAGGAGAGAAAGATCCAATGCAAAGTTTGTTTTAAGAAACCCTGAGACACCTGAAGGTGATACACAATGCTCTGAAGGAATAATGTGACATGTGGCTATAATCCAMAGAGTCAGCAAAAGGAACAGATACTTATATCCTCTCTGATGACATGGCAAGGCCGACCTCCTCTCTGCTTCTCCATCTTTCTCCTTTGTGAAACAGAAAGGGAGCAACKAAACTAAGATGTACTATTCAAAGCATAAAACAATGGAAAAGCAGTTTCAGGAAAGGAGGGAAGGAAAAGAAGGAAAAGAGACAGGAGAACATGTCAAAAAGAATCGAGTAGCACCGTCCTCAATCTGTGAGACACAGATCATTACACAATTCAAAACTGTTGCTTCAAGTCAGTTCAGTTGTAATAGTTGTAATTTTTTTTCCTTAATCCCAAAGGGCAAGAGATCACACACTGATCCTGGAGAGCTGGTAACTATCTCAGAGGCACGTTTTTCTAGTCAGAGTTTATTATTCCAATAAAACTGCGAGGCACTAAAGGAAGCTAACTGCAATTGTAGAACAGTAGATTTACCTAGTGATGCGTATGACCCTGGGGGCAAGGCTGCAGCAGAACTGAAGGGGGTGGATGCTCCAGCAGACGTCACTTTTGACTTGGCACTAGCTGCTGCATTCACATCGACGTCACTGCGGGATCGCTGCAGAGATCCTGGTGTTGACACAGATTTTGTACTTACTGTAGATGCTGCAGATGGGAGTGGGAGATCCAGAATAAAGAAGATTAATTTTTTGAGCTGTGTGCTTCAAAGAGCCTGACAAGCAGTTTAAAGTACTATTTTTAACACTCCCTGCTGGCACTGAAATACCTCAACTAAGAATGCTTTATCAGGGCAATGTGGGCTTCCCCACGCTGCCTGCAAAGATATTTCATCAATGCTGCCCTGATACTACCTCTAAGAACTTTATCAAGTTCTAAAACCTTAAGTGATAAGATAAAAAGGCTGTCAGGCCAGTAAAAAGAAATTTATAACAGAGACTAGATGGGAAAGTTCAACCACAGTACCCATCACTGGCCCGTGAGAGTTGCTGGCCGAAACAGACCTGCAGGTCCTTCAGTCCAGGTTCTAATAACTTCCTTCCCAACACCTCATCTTCTCATGAGGATCGTTGTTCCCATCACTTGTTGATGCTCACCCTCTTAAGCATGAAGCTTGACTACTCAGCTGCAAGCAAACATGCATTTGTGTGCACAGTCAAGTAGGTTACACAACAACATCGCCTTGAATCAAAGGTCTCAGCAGTTACAGACAAACCAGCCAGAACCCAACCTTGGCCAGGTGCAAAAGGCAGCTTATCTTCTACCAACAAAGTTTTGTCTATTATATTCTATATTAAAATGTATTATTTAGATTATTGTATGCATTTATTTAGGACAGAAAAGCTGCACCTAAATATTCCATCTGACAAGAAAAACAGATTAGCAATGAGATGGAAATTAACACTTTAGGACTTGTGTGCAGACACCTCCAATAAGTGCTGAAACCAGAGAGAATAAATAACAAAAACTGTAAAACTGAAGGTACTATTAGACTATGTAGCTGCATGTCTTGGCATCAGCAGCAGTTTATACAACTATTATAAAGCATACCTTGACTACAATTTTCAAGACTTTTTAGGCTTCCCTTCAGGTGTAAGAAATTATTGATTTACTAACTTATTTTAAAAGCATTATTTCATCAGCAGCTGATGCACAGAATATGGTGTAACTAAAATTTCTACATTCTGAGCTGCTGTTTTTTACTGAGCAGTAAACAGTGATCAAAGTTTTTGATTATCACAATGTCACACTTCCTCAGCAACACCTGAGCACATTTTTCAGCTCCTGTTCTCACCTCTTGATGTTGTACTTCCAGTAGGACTTCTTTTGGCAGACAGTGGACGGCTGGAAGTTAATACAAACACTTATTAAAACAAAACTTTATATTTCAGTCATCAAGAGCAGTACAATTCTGTTCCCTCAGTACACAATTAAGTTAACAGGAAATTATTTATATGCAGGAATAAACTACCAAAGCTTGTTGTTTAAGAATACAGCATCACCATGAAATTATTTATAAAAGCATTAAGAAATAAATTAGTACTCACGTTATTTGTGCAAAAAAAAAATTTTAAGAACATTTTTTGTAAATTTTAAAAAGTTACACCAGTAAGTTATGGATATTTTTCATATAGGTCTTACACTTAAATCACACACATGTGGAGACTAAGTTGACTGTATATCTGAGAGTAGATAAAATACATACATCCAAYATAAGAGTTACATATTGACTCTGCAGTTACAACTCAAGTTTGTAATTTCTTTTCTTTCATCTGGAAAAAGACAGACTTAAACCTCTAGGATTAATGCTAAAGGCAGAACTTAGATCTAAGCACTGTTTTAAGCACCTGAAAGGAATAACTAACAGTATCTGCTGAGCACAAATAGCTTCCTAGAAAATTATTTATGGAGTCAAGATAATGATTATATTTTAAAGCCAGTACAGGGTTTTGTTGTTCATACAGTGTTGGGTAAAAAAACTCCAAATAAATAAACAAACAAACAAACAGATGTATTTTGGAGCAACCAAGTGTAGAGTCCAAATAACGACCAGATGAGCCAAAGCAATGTGATGGCTCCCTTCAGTTTAATGGAGAGGCAGTGACACAGGAAGYCTTACTTGAGACTCTCCTGGGAGCTGGAGGAGGAGCGATCCGACTGCGGCAGGGACACGATGCTGTCAGAGTTCTTCAGGTGGGACTGCAGGGCCTTCTGGTAGGAAGACTCCAAGGTGTGGTACAAATGCTCAGCCTCTCGGCTGAAGTGACTGTGGAAACCCCAGTAGCACCTGGAAATGAGGCACAGCACCATGAACACCCCCTGGTCACGCTTTAGGGGCTGTGGCACAAAGGCACAGCCAGAGCTCTCACTACACCCACCAGTGGGGCCAATGCCCAGGCATATCCAAGCACCTACTGCCCTGACACATTTAAGACAAACAGCTTTTTCAACCATTGTGTTGCTCAAACAGCTGCACAAAAGACAAACCAAATAAAAGAACCATTTGGTGCATTTGTTGTAAAAGCAGGAGTAGCCAACAAAGCTGCATTAGGGAAGAAGCCCTCATACCTCCAGCTGTCTACTGCACATGGGAGACTGCAGGCCCACCACAGTGACACTAGTTTGGGACTGGGGTGTGCAGTAGCTACTTCAAAAACATGCCAAAGGCAGAACACACATGAATGGGCCTGATTCAGGAAAGCACCAGCTGCTGTTTCCTTCCTTAAGTTTAACCAACATGTCTCCAAGAATGCTAGAGAGACATGTCTCTGTACYGAGCTGAGGATGCTGCCTGTCTGTTTGGGGAAAAAAAAAACCAAAAACCAAACCAACAAGAAAAAGGAAAGAGATGCTCACATGGACTYCAAATCAGTGCCATGATGAAAATAAAAGAGCACTTTCAGATGAGGGAAGAATTCTTCTATTTGGACCAGGAGGTCCGAATCTACTAGCTGGTGGCTAAACACCATTCACTCTTGAGGCACAAAGGASATGAAGACTCTTAGTACTTTTCAAGGGGCAACTAATGGGCAGTTCAAGAGTAAAATCATTAGCTCAAATGAATCAAGAATTGTTTGTGYGTGACAGCCAGTCCTCAGAGAAGCCACATGCACTCCCACATCACAAGAAGAAAACCMATTTCTGTCTCACAATCAGCCACACTACTATTGAATAAACATGGGAAGAGAGAATTAAGCATGCTCTCTGAAGTCCCATGCCATTCTCCTTGCTGTCTATTCAGCTTAACTAGTCACCCACTGTGAAGTCTCAGTGACTACTGTAATTTTCAGTGATGGACATGCTGCCTTTCAAAAGGATTTAAGAATCCTACTGTGAAACACCACTGCTTAAAACACAGCATTTAGATTAATAAAATTTATTATTCATTGTTTTTATGTTTTACACTATCCTCTTTCTGCAGAAAAATGTTCCTGTAGTGTTCTGTTCAGAAAAGCAGGACCCTGGTACGCAGCACACTACTGTAAGTATGAACATATTAATGGAAATGCATAAGATCTTCAAAAGAATAAAATCAATTGCAAATATTAAAATTTCCTACAGATATACACAATTTTTTTTTCACTGTCATAAAATACTACCTTAATTTAGGATACCATTTAGCAGTGCACTAGCACAAGGACTTTGATTTCAAGAGTAGCAAATAACAATAGAACAGGCTACTTCAGTGGGATGGGACCTATAAGAGACATCTAGTCCAGCTGCCTGACCAATTCAGAGCTGACCAAAAGTTGAAGTCTGTTGTTAAGGACATTATCCAAATGGCCCTGAATCAGGCCTGGGGCATTGACCACTTCTCTAGGAACCCTGTTCCAGTGTTTGACCCATCTCTTGGTAGAGAAATCTTTCCTGATGTCCAGCCAGAACTTCCCCTGACAGACTTTTAAAGCATTCCTATCTCTCTATCACCAGATCACAGGAAGAAAGGATCAGCACCTCCCTCTCTGTTTCTCCTCCTCAAGGAACTGTACAGAACAGTCACCCCTCAGCCTCCCTTTTTTCCACCAACTGGGAAGTCAGGAGAATGTATCTTGACTGGATTTTTGTCTCAACCATGCAGTATCACTGACTCACAAAACAGGGGCAAAGAAGGGGAGGAAGAAGAGACACCAACAATAGCTTCCACTTACTTTCTTGCCTCTATCCTAGCTTCAGAGTCTGCATCATGAATTCCCTTCTTTATTGTTTCAGCCAACACTGATATGTGTCTGAAATAAGAAAGAAAATATTATCCAGCAGTTGAAAAAGATGTGCCACACTTATAAAGAAATGACTTAATTTGATTTTGCCTTRGTTCCTGAGAACAAACAGTTCACCACATCCTTTCATTGCCATCAAGGATCTTTTGTGCCCTTTATTTATTTATTCTTACAAGTCAGTTTTATTTAATCAACACTGCTGTCTAGGAACAGCAAGCAGCATCCTTCACAGACCTTTACTTAACTATCCAAACTGCCTGGATTCTAGAACAGTCTCCTAAGCCCTGAATAGTCTTGTGCAGTCTAGGGCTAAGGAATTGTGTCCCAGTCTCTCCTTGCACAATTACTTCAACTGGTCACTAGTCTGAAGTAATGTAGATGTCTCAGAAGCTCCTGATTAGACAGAGAGCAGATTTCACCTCATCATCTCACTTCAGGGTGCAAAAGGAAAAAATAAATGTTAAACAAAAGTTATTGAGTTCAGGGATTTGCTCAGCCAGGTTTTTCAAGGCTGGCATAGGAGACATACTCACCAGACTCTGACAGAGCTACAGAACAGTGTGTGTGCGTACGTGCTGGTTTTGGGTGTCAAAAATGTCTCTACTACAGCTACCTAATATGATCTTCTCTCCTAATCATCCTTTCTCCAGAATGACCCAGGAAATTATCTCCTTTTCCCCAGATAAGTAGGAGAGAACAAACCCACTTGTCTTCAGAACTTACCTTTCTAAGGAGTGTGTTTGCCACTCCTGCAACAGCAAGTCTAAAAATTCAAAGCAGCGCCTGACAGGAGAGAGAAGAAATGCTGAGTTTAAGTTAATTGGGGCACACTRGCTTTGCCATACCTGACCGTGAACAACAGCCATGTTTGCTTAGRAAATGTTTTGGGAGATCAGAATTCAGTGTTGACCTCAATAAAAATATCAACAGCTCTAAAAAAAAACCATTAATAAACAGTCAGAAGTATTAATTGGAGGCAGCTTGCTATAGAGAAGCCTGAAGAAAGGGATTGGCATAAAACAATCCTGGAAGCTTCCTTTTTCATTAAACAGGATACATGCCCAGAAGATTGACACTGATACTCTGTACCTCTTAGTCCAGGCTTCACACAGAAACCTCACAGTTTGCCTAATGTCAGGACAGACCTTTCCAGCTTTAATCTCCCTTCCTCACTTCACAAATCTTGAGGCACAAGTGWGCTGAAATGTATTCAAGGTTTGTCACCAAATACAGCAACCACAAAGCCCTTCCTTTTGTCTAACTCAAAGAAAGCCAGTTAATGTGTAAGGAGGAGTCAAGAGTCTCCCATTGTGGCAGTGGACTGAAGCACGTGGATTCCAAGCGCAGAAAGGGTCATTAGACCATTCAGTCCAACTTCCCTTCCAGATGATGCTTTCATGTAAGACTGATTTACTGGCTCAAAGAAAACAGGCCACTGTAACAGCCAGCAGTGGGAAATAGGAACCTGTCTGTAAAAATGCCAAAACATGGCATTTTTACATGTAAGGACAACAATTATTTTAAAAAACATTTCTCCTTGTCAAAAAATGCCTTTTCCTCTCTGCAGTGATGCAGTYTATGCAGGATAGCTGACTTCAAATTTGAACTCAAATCACGGAGAAGAATGAGATTCATGTTATAATAAGTAAGTGTGACTTCAACTCTTCTCACAAATAACAACAAACACATTCACATTTTCAGAAAGCATCTAYTTACTATTAAAAAGCAGTAAATGCAAACTAAATTCTCACCGTCTAACTGCAACAGACTTGGAGGTACAATTACTGGTTATGATGGGTATTAACCGAGGGATGTGCGTGTGCTGGAAGTAAAGAAACAAGAACAGGAAGAAATCTTTACACAACAATTCCACAGAATGAAAGACCATTTCCTTAAACCACCTGAGCTCAGTACTCAGATCCTTATTCTTACTCAACACTTAAAAACACAACTGCTAGATAAACGAATACTAACAGATATAGGCAGACTTTTAATATCAAAAATATTTTACAATTTATCAGCTAAAATACCTTTAACAAATACTTGATTTTCTTCTTAATGACACTCTCTAGAGTCAAGTAGCTGAAGTCACTGCAGGAAGATCTAAACTGCCAATGGTGACAATTTTAGAGACATTAGGCTACCTACAGCTTACCCAATGAATCACTAGGCAGAAGTCACCACTGTGAACTAATACTTTTGAGAAACATGGACTGTCTGYGAGGTACTTTAAAGCATAATTAAGAGGATGAGTCTGTGCTGCAAGGCTGGTCTAAGATCCTTTCAAAGAAAAATGTTTGCTCAGCTCTTAGAGAGATGGAAATATCTTGCCCTGCAAAAAGAAACATTTCCCCTACTATTTTGGCAGAGCTTAACAAGCATCATCAGCACAAGGCTGCAGAACATCTGAAACAGCCAAGCCCAGCACTATCAGAAAAGTAGATTAGGCATTAATCTTATTTTTATTGCAGCAGCATTCATATTTCATCAGAAACACTGCAGTGTTTGGAAGTTATAACACTGTTCTCTTTTGATGTATACTTACTCGAATGATTAATCTAACTGCTACAACACCAGAAGTGGCCATGACTTTGGCACTATTTGGAATTAGATTAAAAATTGTTGGCATGATGGCTTCTGCCCCATGGTCAAACTTGTTTCCCAGAACTGATGACAAATGTCTGAAAAACAGAATGAAGTCATGCTGGTAAGTGAGCTGAAGATAAAGCAAGTCAGACTTGTACAGAACATGTGACATAAGCACATCTGACATCTCAATCTTTGCAACTGTCACCTCCTCTCCAACTCCAAAGGACAGATAACACCATGTTTCAAAAAACAGTTCCTTTCCTTTCATTTCAAACCWGTGTCCTATATTCATCTGAATCCTGAGAAACAGTATGGTCACCATAAAATAAAGTAACTAGCACAGCTAAAAATTTATTTATCAAACAAATGGGATCAAGGTGATAGAATATTTTTGTTAGTTTATATTACAACTTCTCTAAAGCTCCCTATTTAAAAAAAAACATGTCAGAAACACTGCAGCCCACTTTTTCTTGAAATATTTCACAAAGGATASACCATCAGGAATAAAAACCAGCTCAATCTGAACCAGAACAAAACAKAAACATTTCCAGCTTTATTGTTCAGTGCTTCCCTACTTGTGCATGAAGGCATGGCTTGCTCATTCATCCTGTGCATCCCCCATCAGCACTGTTTAGTACTCAGGAACACAGCTTGGCAGTATTACAATTAGTGGCCTACATGATGGGGTTTGAAACAGATGCAGAAAAACYATGTTCCAGCTTTAACTATATAGCACTAGCTGCATCCTAATTGTGTTTTAACCAATGTTTGTTCCTTTTCTTSTACATCCCATTTCAAACTCACATAGAAAATAAACTTACCCCAAGGTGATACAAGCCTCTCGTACGACTTGAGAGCGCAGGTCTTTAGCAGATAATTTAAATGCTCCATCCAAAAGTCTTAAGTGCTGGAAGAAGTTATCATATTCTGCAGCTCCAGCCAAAAGTAAGGAGCGGATCTTTTTCAACTGTTARGAGCATAAAATAAATCAGTGACTGTTAACGAGCAGCAAATAAAAAGACAGTTCAAGACCAATAGCTGGTTCCAGGTTTCTTGTGCAATTATTCATCTACATGCATCGAGGAACTTGATTCTTGATGTCCAAGTAATTTTATTATTTCCTATCTTATATTCAAGCCATAGTTAGTTAACATACTAAGTACAATAAGCTAAACATCATTGCTAACTTACAGAAATCCAGAAGTGTTGCAAACAGCTACTCAAACTGTATAGTTAATAACCCAAACAATATTTTTTTAAATCAAAAGGTGTATTAAACATTCTCCTTTGTTCCCCTATACACAGCAGCTTCTAATGCTTAGGTAATCTCACAGCTGACTCTTGTGTTAAAAAGATATCTAGACTAAAAGGGCATGGTTCACACTCAGGCCTGGGTAATAATGACTTATACCCAGAATGTGTCCATTGAYTTCATTAAAACAGTTATCTGGCTCTAGCAGAAGGGGAACCTTGACCCCATCAAAATGGGAAATTTCCTATTAATATTACAGGGACCACCAGCTCATCCTACAGACAATCCTCTGACACCTTCACAGGCCCTCCCGTGCACCAGTGCATGTGCACATGGGCTCGATTTCAGCTCCTTGTTACTCAGTACAGAAATAAAATTAAACAGAAGTAAGCTGAATCAGCCCAGTCTGCCACTCAGATCTGTAATATGGGATTTGACAGACATGGAAAAGCTGCTACACCAGTGATGAAAGTCTACTGTGCAGACAAGATGTGCATCTATTTGTATCATGAAAACACAGCTCACCTCAGTAAATAGTATTTGGTCTTGACATGCATATAACACCCAATTTTCCACTTCCACACTTCCCACAGTCATATTTATTTATTCAAAATTTAAGTGTGTAGATTCTTGCTGAATTATTTTACACCTCCCTTTTGCAGAAGTATAAATAAGTTCTCTGTAAGCAAAGTCATTTTCTGCCTTATCAGGTAAGTTTTAAGATATTCTGAGTAAGACTTGACATTTTGATTTTAGCACCTGCTAGCAAATTTCTAGCTTTGAACCTGGAATTGCTGTACAACTTCCAGTTCAACCTGACGCTGTCTCAACAGACTCYTGTATACCAAACAGCAATTTCCCTCACAAATGTGGCCTAAATTCAGTCTCACAAGGAAACATTTCTCACAAGTTTGGGGGAATATAACAGGTGCCCACTCCTAAAACTACATTCCAGACTTAAGTCTGAGGTTTTCTCAGTACCCTCAGTGGGATTAAGCTCAGTGTAGAAAATGCTTCTATTAATAGAGCTGCTATCTGAATTCACTACTTACCGCAGAAACTCTCTGCTCCCAGTCATGTTTATCATCTGACAGGATCTCTCTGATCTTGTTTATGGATTCCTCAAGATCCCGGCTGGAATAAATCTACAAATTGAAATACAGAGTAGCACTGTAATGCAAGATTTACTCCATAAAATCACTTCCTAACTACATTCTTATGTCCTTTGCACCTCAATGCTTMAACATCATATGCTAGCCTTGGACACAACTGGCTTTGCACAACGCACAGAATTCACACCCACTGTCTGCAACCAAACATTTAAAAAATATCACAAGATGATTAAAGGATCATATTGCATTATTTTACTATAGTTTCACAATTTTAAGCAGCATTCCTGCAGCTACTAGTGGCTATATTAGCCAAAACCTATAGAAGATCATGAGTGGACATGTGTGCTGTTCAGCTGTCCCAAATATAAAGCTCCAGTGAAGTAGAGGGGATACATGATGCATCTCAGCTATCCAGCTAAATCAGCAAATATGCATGGTCTAGTTGTCACACTCACAACAGCAGTGATCCCTGAGACACAAGTCACCTTTACTGCTTTCAGTTCCCACAGGGTTTCACATAAAATACTAGCACATCCCACCATTTAAAACCCGCCTCCCTTCAACTTCTAACCTGCTTCCCCCTTAAATATTTGCCAAAATCACAATGAAGCACAATTTGCTAGTGATTAGCATGAGATCCTATATCCACCTTCTGCTTTTTAGTACAGCATGGCTTAACAGGTAACTACTTACCTGAACTGTTGGGACATCATCAAATGCCTTAATGAAGTCTTCTTCATCCACAGCACCTGCTCCCTCTTTGGCTGCTGACACACAAACGAAAAAGCCTTTTCAATCTTGTTATCAACAAGAGAATCAATTAAGAAACCACCAGCTATCAAGGCACTTAATCAGGAGAAAGTTCACTACCCATGCAGCCTGGGAGTGCTGCAGATGTAATGAAAACAGAGGCAGGGAAATTCAATGCCAGGCACTGGTGAGACATTCATGGCGTCCTTCAACTCACAGGCACACAGGGCACATTAGGGAAGTCATTACAGTAGTCACTCAACAGTTAGGGGGGACAGTCTGAAAGATGAAAGGGAATACTTACTTTAATTATATGGGAGACTTTATTTTAAAGGATTTAATCCCATCTATAATAGATGAAGGTGGAGATCTGACAGGTGCACAAACAGACGAACGATAAGGAAGATAAACAGTCTCTGGAATACTAATCAGATTAGAGACTGCCTGATATGGGGAACTTTCTCCCTTTCCCTAGGACACATACAGAATTAGAGCTACATGTAGAATAAGTGCTAACATTCAGAATGACTGATCAGAATTCTTTTTGCACCTTCATTACCAGAAATGCCCAAAGGCCTTAAAAGAAAGCCAGTGTGTCAGGTTCAGACTGCAAGGGCTGAAGTGTGGCTATATAGCTTATGTAGCTATAAGCAGCCTTAGTTCAGATAGAGTTGGAACTACAAAGGCAAAAATCTACACACTGGAGCACCAACATGATTTACTCACAGCCCTCAGTGCACAACGACACAGGTGCAACCTCTCACAAAATGCAAAATAAATTATGGGGATGTGGGGATTGCTTGGAGATTCATCCTACCAGACTCTAGTTGTGGCATGCAGAGAACATAGACATAATGACTGCATAGGGAAGAATTTGACACTGGATTCTGGGGGCCAGTCTGGAAGTGCTTGCAAGAAGCTCAGAATTAACACTGTAAATATCTCACAGGCACATCAATTTATGCAGGCTATTGGCTTACTTGAAGACTTGGAGCCCAGAGGGGCAGAGCCAAGTCTGCGGGTAGTGCCCATCCCAACTCTGCGCGAGTTTGCAGGGGCCTTTGAAGACGTAGAGGAGCTGGCTGAGGAAGGTCTGTTCCCATCCACGGAGTCTTCATCATCAAAAATTTTATCTGCCAAAAAAACCACACTCAGCTGTAAGACCAATGAAGCAAAGGGATGTCCCAAAGAACATGCCCGTGTTATGGCAAATATGCTACATTTTCCAGCCTGCTCTGCCAGCTCCCATCTCAGCAGTGTCCTCATGCTAAAATCCAGTTAGTCACAGAATACCACCAGCTCACTGAACCCAATCCTTCACTACTGCAGCCACTGTTATAAACCCTTCCAATGAATGCATTCAGATGAAAAGAATGAACTTCAAATCTACAGCAGAAAGATGCAAGCCCCAGATAACACTTGGGGTGCTGACAGTGCAGCTCTCACATTTATGTGTCCAAGAGCTCTTTTGACATGGACTGTAGTGAAACTAAGAGCACAAGCAAATCCAAGACCCAGCAGCAACTGCCTGCACCAGACCAAGGATAAACAGTTACCCAGGAAAGTCCACATGGCAACACYCATGTTGTTGATGAACCACAGACCATTAATCACAGACCCATCTGGAACTACAAATCCCCTTTAACTCTTTAAATTAACACCAGAGATTCCTTACAAGGAAATACAAAAAGTTTCCTCAAATTCGTAACAAGAAAATTGTAAAGCGCATTAAATCTTACAGAACCTTCTGTGTACATCCAACTTCAGCCCCTACCATCAAACATGAACATAAATTAACTAAAAATGAATTACAGCTGCTTTGATTCTCAGTCAAGGTTACTTCAATTCCAAAGGACTGCTTATATTGCAGTTTTACACAGATTAGCTAATTCACTTGAAAAAACAGCCTTAGGTTGAAAGGTGACAAAGCAGTTGGGCAGCTGATATAGATGGAACACGTAATTATTGAGGCCAGAAAGCCAGCTCAGCCCCCATCACTCAGCTTCTCCGCAGGAACACTTCATTCAAGATTTGAGATCAGCTTCATGCCCATCCCTCTCCAGCAGCCCAAGGTACACACTCATTCTCCACCAGATTAGGAACATTTCCTTCACAATTTGCACTTGGCAAAAAGTCAAGCAGGTGCTTCAATCCATCCCTGCTCAGGAAAGCATCTGGGAACATCTAGCAACAAATACAGGCTCCTAGTGAGACACTAATGAGTGAAATTGAATACATGCTGAGCTTTCCAAAAGCAAAAAAATAACTTGATAACAGTATAGGCATATTCTTGGGGAGGCAAAAGAACAGGAAGAAAAGGCTGTTTTGTTCTCAGCTCAACCACCTTCAGTTTTCTCTGCCCTAAGTGGCACTGGCTTATTAGCAGCTGGACACAGAAGAAGTATCACAGATCRTCTAAAAACCTACACACCCCATTTTTGATATGCAGCAGTGCACATGATGCCATACTCCAATCGCAACTCAATACCGACATGGTAGGTACACAAAAGCATCCAAAAAGTGAAAAAAGGTGGAGAAGGACATCTCTTTATTTTGATGTTTAAGATGTCTTGAAATATGAGAAAGGGCTAGGGGAAAAAAGGAACTCTAAAGGAAAGGGGTAACATAGTAACTGTTGTTCTGTTACTGTTATTGTACTGTTGTTCAGGAAAAAAGTGAACAAGGCAAAAGCGAACAGAACAACTTTAACTTAGATAAATTTCAGGTCACACAGCTGAAGAGAATACAAACCACAATTAGGATGTGGGCTGTCTCTTTAACACAGTGCCTGAAGGCAGCCATGGAGACCATGCTACCTCCCTATTGACACCAGTCTTGTTCTGACATATGTAATTCAAAACTAATTTGAAAAGAGCTCAGGGAACAATCATGAGAATGATTAAAGGATTAGAAAATATGTTTTTAATTCAATTAAATGAAAATTCTCTGCAAGAGATTGTTTAGTCTAGCCAGATTCCTAATAAGTTGCTTGATTATGTTCTGTGTTAACACAGCTACTGAAGATTTATTAACAGTTTTCCAATGTGATTTATTAATACTGTTTCTCACCTAATAGAAAAATATACAAGGCAACTGGCTAGAGGTTAAAAACAAATCAAATTCTGAGTTGCCTTTTTTCCTCTCTTCCCCCCTGCTCCCCCCTTCATTTTTTGCAATGATCACAGGGCTGACCCTCTGTGAGGTTAGGAGGTGCAGCACCCAGTGAATTCTACCACAGGCAGTTCTTAAAAAAGCAAAACTGATTTTTTTTTTCCCTAAAAGACAAAGTCTAGCTCAAACAGGAATTATTTCAAAAACACTACTTGGTGTGAGTTGCACCAAGGTCAGGGCAGATCAAAATAGGCTTTAAAATGTGTAATCTCTGAAGCCACTAGGACAAGGTTTAAGTGATTCAGAAAGACTTGGACAGCCATTCAATCTAAAGACTTCTAAGCAAAACTTGTTCCACGTGCAATTATTTCAAAAGCTCCTATATAAATATTTAGCAAACTATTATTGGACACGTGTGTAATAACAGCCAAGAGAAAGTCAGTCATATTCAAAACAAAAGGTACTTTTACTACTTCATAGCCTCTTTCATCAGGTAATAAAATTCTCCATCAGCTGCATTTCTGGSTGTCTGGATGCAGCCTTAGTTAACTCACTTCCTCTTCTATATGCATTTTTAAAGCCTCAGCCTGCTGAAGRGAGAAGAGGGTGTGGTTTCCTATTTCAGATAATAAATCAAAACTAAAAAATCCAGGTATTAAAAGCATTGCACTCTGTAGTATTTTAGCAACTAAACAGACAATCATTTCTTTCTAAAACAGGCTTTTCTGAGCATTAGCAAAAAACCAACACTCYAAAAATCAAACCAGCCCACCCACAATTCTGGGGATGACTGGATTACAATCAGATCTTCCTGCTCATTAAGTCTGCAAACTAAGCATTACATATTTATCAAACCAGAATACCCCTTCAACAACCCAACAGCATTTTCTCATTTGAGCAGTGCAGAATGACAGCACCACGTTCAGAACTGCACATCAAGTCTGCCAGCAGCACGTGTGCAGAACAGAAAGAGAAACAAAGAACAGAAAGGAACCTGGACACAGGAGTACAGAAAAGAACAGAAAACCAAGCTACTATACATTATTGTTACAAAACYCTTTTTTTTCTTTGCCACCCATTGATTCCTGCTTATAATAATCCTTTGAATCAGGATCATATTTTTCAGCATATCTGCAAATGGCAAATTCAGCATGGGTGTAACTCTCRGGACACCAGCTGAGGTGCACTGAAGTGGAATCGGTGCCCCACTCTAACATTCAATAACCATTGACATTCTCCCATCACAAGACATCCCCAGTGCTCTTTTATAAGGACCTTACAGYACTCTCTGTCAGAGACATGCCCTTATAAAAGAGGCCTTTGTCTGCTCGCCACTCTGCTGYCTCCGAGACAGAGAGAAGACAATCTGCTTTACGTTTTTCAATTCCTTTACATTATTATTTAAGAAGAAGAGAAAATTGCTTACAAGTACATATCCTTCTGCAAATAAGCTTCCTCAACATTCCTTCATATTTTCCATAGCGTGCCCAGATGCAAGAGTGCTTCACGGAGCGCCGTGGCTTTCAGTCCACAACATAATCAATCATTGCCCCTCGGATTCATTAAGCATGCTGTCTTCACACGTGGATTTAAACAGCCATGGCCTCTGTCCTCTCTCTCTCTATGGCTGCAGATCTGCACAATTCTTATTAGCAACACCCATTTCAGCCCAGGAAACTTGGGTTCACTTCTAGGGAGGAAATTCCCTACTAGCAAGGGGAAGCCAGGACAAATAATCCGGGATGAAGATGAGCTGAGTGCGCCTGGCTCGGCTGCCTTGCACTAGGAGCCAGCCTGACTTTATCCCCTGGGAAGCGCTAACAGGAGCATCTCAACAGCTGTCATCATTTGTCCATGACGAATAAATTTAGTCATTATTCATTTTAAAATGTAACCCCTTCAGGTCTGGCCAAGGTGAAAAGTGGGGAGAAGAGGCTGCTACTCAGGAACCATGGTAAACAAGGGCCAGCACTTCCCTTGCCTCCAACACCACCCTGGGATCCTTTAAAGCAGAGCCTCAAATGTCCTTTCTAATGAAAAAAGATGCTTTCTGGCTTTTAAAAACTTTAGGATGTCAAATTCAAATCTTTTAGTTATTTGTTTGTAAACTTTAGAGAAGACAGCTACTCTGTAGTGATGACAGACCGGSAAGAGAGCTTTCCATCACATCTGTTCCTCACAAAGATGCCCCACTATGGTCTTCAGATTTGACTCTGTAAAGGACTAAACTTGTCCTAGGCCCACTGTGCCCACTCATCATCTGTTCCCTTTCCAAGCATCAGAGCAGCTSAAACAGGCAGGATGGGTACCTCTTGCATGAATCACCTGCAACACTCTCAGAAGAATCCCTCTTTTGGGTGCAGRTGGAAGTGGATGACACCAGAGGAACCTGCCTCCCCACCATTCCTATGGCATGCTCCACCAGGTAGCTGCTAAAGCTGACAAGCMTTACAGCATTTCCAGATTCCATGCTCAATTCCCACCAGGTGGACAAAGTCCAGCTCCCTGAAGAGCTGAGAGCCCTTTACAAGMCAAGAACACACACTAGCAAAACTACCAATGCCAAAGGAAACAGGATTGTGTTCCTCTTTAATSCTTTCTGCCAGGCACAAGTCCATGAGCACTGGACCATATTTTTGAGACAGACACCCCTCTGACATCTCAGCTCATGCCCTCCCCCCAGGGCAGCATCTGGCACCCCCATCTCCAGCTGTGACTTCTCTTGTCACCCTCTGCTGGGTGTCCAAGCGARACAGTGACAGCTTCAGCTGAGGTTAGAAACCTCTGCCCATCAGCACACATGAAACCCATGCATGGCTTAGCTGCAAGCCTGTCCAACTCCAACATAGGTGTTGCAGAGGTTTCTCCAGGAAAATGAGTTTATAAACCCACTAAAGATAAAGGAAYGTGCATATGCTCCTCAGCAGATCAGGTGTTTAAAAACAAAGGAGTGGCAGCTACAGGCAGAAGTCCATGGGCACAGCACATCATTAAGGTTTCCTGCTTGGCCATCTATCTCCCAGTGTCCCAGCTGCTCTCCCTGGCCCCAGACRCAGCTCCTCCTTCCCACCCTCCACACCAGGCAGTGTTTTGCACCTAAAAAGCCACTCACTYGGCCTCAGTGACCCTGGTCAGTCCTGCCAATGCCACCTGCCCCTCTCTCTCCGATCATATCCAATTATCCCAGGTCGACCCAGTCAGCAGCTCGTCCCTGCTGCTGCCTCCTGGCACTGTGTGCTGAACCACCCCATCTCCTTCACAACTGGCTTTGGAGTCCCAAARACCTGGCTTCAGCATGAACTGCTCCAGGGGCTGAACAATGACAGGGACTTGCATATCACCCGGTACCTTGGCTTTTTTTCTCTTATCTCACATATATCACCCTACTTAAACTACAATCCACATCATTAYGGGTGGGAGTTTTTCTGAATAAGGTTTCAACAATGCAAGTCTAGTCAATGTATATATGGCAATAATAAATACAATAAACAACACAGCCACAGGTAATATGGTGCTTAGAGACCCAGGCCAAGAACGTCGGGCCAGGCAGGTGCAAAATGCTTTTTGCTTTAATAATTCTTAAACACCACGTGCTTTTCTTTAATCCCAAATGCTTCAGTTTTCCCTCCTCAGCAAGGAAAGCCATCATCTTAGCTGCTGCCTCAWTCTGTCTAATCACTACCTAATGATTCAAATAGGTCTTCAACTTTCCTATCACAAGGGAAAAGAAAAATCCTCAAAGAAGTAGCACCTGGAATTGTCTTCTGCTCCAAATACATTGTACCATATGCTGTTGTTCTAATACACACACTGCTTAGACCCAAGCACCCAACTACAGCAATTTCAGAGTATTCATGCCTGCCATCCCTCTGGAAGCAGAAGAACATTTAGGCATGGAAATCATTAAGAAAGCACATTCCTGTTAGTGAGGAACCCTATATTTATTAAACCCATATCAGTATGATAAAATTAACTTTACCAAACTGGTATGAGGGAATTGTTGTACACTTTGACCTGACCACATCCAACACCAGACTAGGCAGACACAATAAGCATATGGAAAGTAAATTCCAACTTCAATCTGCAAGAATAAGCAACATCCCAGGCACCATTCAAAATCTGCTCTCAGGGACTGGCCTGGTAAGTCAAACAAAATTGTCCTGCAGAAGACTGATCTGAAATCGTGCAGCTTATGATGATTTAAGTTACTTTTCTGAGGGACATTAAAATTTTCAGTCCTGGAATCAGATGACTCCAATTTAAGATGTACCCATGATGGATGGCTGCGAGCATGATTGAGAAAAAGAGTTTTAAAGACTCAAAATCAAGAGATAAATAAAAAGGATTTAATGAGCCTGTTTACTTCAAAACAGAAATTTTTAAAACTATAATGTTGACAGTATTAATGTCTTCATGTCAACAAGTCACAGCATGTCCCCTCTAACAGCATCTATGAGTACTAGCACAACTAAGAGCACAACAAAYAAAAGTTTTAAGAAACTTCTGTTCATGAAACTAACACACCTGGAAATGGGAGTTTTTAAAAGTTAGTGAAACTGTCACTTAGCCAGTTTTCAGCCATATGAAAATCTCCATTAGCTTTAAGCAGATTTAGAAAAGAGGTGGTACAAATGTTACATTCCTATCAGCTTTATTAAATTAAGCATCAATAGCAGACAACATAAATAACTATGATACTGAGTGAAAGAGCACCAGCTCAGACAACCAAAACAATTCACAAAAGCATCAAACATTGAAATAAACTCATTAAGAGCTAGAATTTATAAGTTTCACCAACTACTTTACTAAGGTTCATACAGAYACCTAAAGGAGAATCAAACACCCATGTGTGAGGAGCTGCACAGACACAGCTTTCACCCCATAATGATTTTTTAAAAATTAAGTAACTGAGAGACAGACACAGACATGCACATMAGGCAAAATCAAAGTGGAGAAGAGACAGAGATAAGGATTTACTTTCCTCAAAGTAATCCKTGGAAATACAATATTCCCACAGTGCTTTTTCCAGCCAGCCACACAGCCTGCCCCCAGACCTCAAGAGCACCAGGAAATCCACAGTGCATACCTTGGAAGAACACACCCACCCCAAAAGCCCATGTATTTACATAAAGTTTCAATTTAAAGAGCAAAAGCAGCTTCTCCCTGCCCTGCACTTACCCCTGCTGTTTCCCAGAGGTTGGTCATTATGCCTTGTGGGGCACCCACCCTCCATTCCCTGCCAGGCTGTCCACACATCTCCCCAGCCTTCACAAACACCCCAGCTATTTCAGAGCCTCTAACAGACTCCACTCCAGAGTGTTGCTGCTGTGGCTTTCCCTGCTGGCTGTGCCAGGGGGTGCTGCCCCAGTTCTGTTCTGGACCCTTGAAAATACCTTGAAATTGCATTGCCTTATTACTCCCTCCTCACTGCGCTCTCATTAGCATAATCTTCAGAGATAAAAGAGACAAAGTGGGTCCCTGAACCCGAGAGACACCAATCAATGAGAAAGGCTGTGGATGCAGGATGGCTCAGGGAGATCTTTTAGAGTCAGAAAACATCTTTTGACAGAACTACAGGAATGAGCCTTGTCACAGCATCCTGTCATACCCAAACTGCAGATTTCACTATTTCCCACATTAATATTAATCCTCTGTGCTGCACTGCAGTGGCAACGTTAAGATTTTSCCTCAGCCTTACTGAAGTTTAATTATTTATGCAAATAATTATATAAAAGAAAGTGAATTCTTCTGCCTTCATTCRCAAGACAGAAAAATTCCATTCTGCCGAGGGAGAGGAACTCCCTCAGGCACCATTTCCATATGCACACATAGCAGGGATGTGTCAGGTTAAAGAGCAACCCAYAAACCTTCCCCTCCTTGCTCTCATCTCCATCTCTGCATTTGCTGGAAAACTTATGGCAACAGCCTGGACTCCCTGTGTTTGCAGCAAGCCAACGTCAGGATTCAGGCAGCAAAGTGGGCATCAGCATCACCCAGCTGCTGGTCACCCACACCACATCCAGTACCCCAGGCAACAGCCTCCTTTGCCAGGTCTGAGCAGCTTTGCACAGTATTCACTTTAAAATTTATATAAATGTAACTAAAAGGCAGAGCCTTTCAACAAGAGCAAGAAGTATTTGTTGTTATTTTAATGTGTGAGTAAACTGAGACAGAGCTGAGGGACATTCTCAAGGGTGTGAAGACTCCAGGGCATTGCCAGAGTCTAGATTAAGCTCCATTCCTGAAAAGCTTTTTGTTCTGGTCCCTTTCTCTGCCTCCTACTAAATATGCAAGGAATGCCACAAATGTTTTCTCATTTTCCCAATATTATCTTCAAAACTGCTCTATGCATATTCAAAAAAAGGACAATTGCAAACGGCTTGGGAAAAGTAGAAATATCATCATATATTAGAATCAACATATTAGAAATAAAAATTTTAATTTAGTTGTTCTTACACGTTGCTTGAAGCTTATCCACACCTGAAACTGAGTTGYCTGTATTTCCCAGGGTTGGCACTACAGGAAAACAGCAACCAAGATTAAACCAAGCTCCCAGGGAGACACCTGCTGGCAGCAGCCTGGGCTTTATCTGCCGAAACCTGAAGAAACAAGGAGATACCTGTGGAACTGATAGGTGATATTTTGTCTTACCTGGACTGCCTATAACCCATGGAACTTAATTAGCAGGCATACCAACAATGTGAAGCCTTCCAATGGACAGTGTTTTTCAGCAGTGAATGACAGGAGCCTCATGAGCAGACAGGGCAGGTGACTCCAGCCCCACAGCCAGGTGCAGATTTCCAGCTATTTGCACCATCTGCTGCCATGACATCACAGGGTGAGGCACTTCTCCAGCCTGCATTCCCCAGTTGGCATTCCCTGCACAGATCCTTCTGCCTCCTCGGGCAATTATGACCAGTGCATGCTGACTGCCCCAACACCATCATTATCAACACAAGGAAATTGCAGTTTCTACTGTTAGTACTTATCACTTCTTGAGGGGATGCTCATTCTCAACACACAGAACACCGAGGTGTAAAGCACTGACAAGGAGCACACAGAGCTGTTTTTGGAAGGAGAGAGTATCCTGACATTTCTAGGACAAAGCACTGTTACAAAAAAAGGCAAAGGCATCTTATTGCCTCCAGTTACACAGAGCTCATTGGGGGAAACAGAAATGCTGCAGATCCCACTTCCAGCCACCACAGAACATCCTGCAGAGCCTGCTAATGCACCAAGTTCCTGCAGAAGAAAGCTTTCTAGAGATATCGACAAGGAGATARAAATGCCAAGCTGCAGCCTTGTTTCCTTTTGGGTTATTTCTCAGAGGATGGCTGGGTCGGTGAAGTTGAGCCAGTAAGCTGTGCTGGAGGGACCTGAGGAAGCTGCAGAACCAGCCTTTCCCAGAACCTTCATTTATGTTTATTTGCAATCATTAACAGGGACATGTTGCCCAGCACCTCCTGTGAGATGGTGGGGCATCCTAAACTTTCCAAGCAGCCACATCTGAGCCAAGAAACAAAATAGGTGCAGTTATCCCAGAACAATGAAGGAAAAAACAAGGCTGTCAGCCTACAGCCTGTACAGCCACAGAAAACAGGAGCCTTCTGTCCCAAGGCATTCTATCTGTGTGGTTAAAGGCTAATGCAAGAACATGRGTACTGCACTGGCAAAAACTGCACAATGTTACACTCATCCCACATCAGCGACTCCCATCCAGAATGCCTGGCCTGATGCATAATTAATGTACTTTAATTAGATGACCATTTAAAATACTGTCAAATGCTCAGTGGGCAATAATCATGAGATAAGAATGTCTTAGACTAAAGGTGGCTGAGGCAAAAGAAAAACCATAGGGAAAACTATGGAAAAACTCCCCAGCCTGCATGCCTTTTGAGAAAGATTATCAACTACTAAAACAGGCATGGCCAGCRTAATAACCAGGAATTTCTACCATAAATAAATGCTTCATCTTTATAAAGATGCATATTACTACAGACTGTGAAGACACATATACAAGCAAAGTGTACAGACAAGTTCTGTTTATTTAATAATAATCTAAAGTTGAATTTTATGATCCAGGCTATGCTCTATAGCCAGAAATGGTTACCAAACAGGGGTCTGAGACGCCTCTGAGCTCCTGCCACAATGACTACTAAGTTAAAGAGTTGGCTCTGTGATCTCCACTGCAGCTGTCAGCAAAGGAAAGGGATGGGGAACCAGACTTGATGCCGACGCTTCTTTGGAGTATTCAGCAGCACTGCCTGCCTGCCACAGCACYCTCCTGATGCACGAGAAAGCACAAGCTTCTGCCTACTCCTGACTAATAAAAGCAGGACTTGGGAACATTCCTGTCTCCCCACCACTTCAGTACAGCTCCCTGAGAGCAAGCAGAGCCTTTGAGAAGCTGCTTCAGCACCAGTACACCAGGCCAACGTTCGCAGCCCATGCCAGCTTTTGCAATGTCTGCATGAGCACATTCGACTGCAACCAGAGCTYAGAGCAGCAGCTCCTTAGAGCTGGGGAGAAACACCCATTCCCCACTCACAGCACACTCATTTTGGCAGAGGAAAGCAATGGCTTCCTAACAATCAAGCACATTTGGTTTTTAACACCAGCGTCTTAAAGAGAATAAACACAGAAAATGAAAAGCTAGCATTTCACTTTTCTCAGGATCATTGYAGAAAAATCTTATTGTATTCATTATGATCACACAAGATCAGTGACTACAAAGGTAGCATTGAAAATGTTTGGGGTTTTTTTAAGATGCAAAAACAAACACTAGTGAGTAATATGAGAAAGGTTTTACTTTAAGTGAAAAAATGCTTGTTCAGTAATTTTTAGAACGCACGTTCACTGGCAATAACTTAGAATACTACTCTGCACAGATTTGTGTATGATCTAGATAGGATTCGTTCCACTTTTTTGGCACAGTGGAAACAAAGGCCAAGTACACATGAGGAAGCTGACTGCAGGTGGTGCAGAAAAGTCAGAATTAGAGCAAATGCCAGAAGATGTATCAGAGTATCAGATTTCCTTTATTTAATCACCATCATGTTAGGCTAAATTCTGATTCCAGCTCTATACATGTGGGATGGAGGTGAATCCAAAAGCATGCAGAACTTTGCAGGATTTTTTTTTAAGTTGCTATTATCTCAGATTTTCTTCTGTATGGTTTCAAGTGAGCATGGAGAGGTTTCAGTACATCATCTAGTAGCCTATTTGACAGATACCTCAGTACAGCATATGGTTTCCACATGGCTGGCTAACATAAACAATTCAGACTGATATTTAATCTTCAAATAAATATTTAAGCTTCAAAAAAATATAAGCACAGTCTGAATGCTTGACTTACAAGTGGAAAGCTCCAATTCCTGAAATACATTCATTTCTTGGGCCTTTTTCACCCATCCTTCAAAGCCTCAATTTAAGCAAACCATGGGCTTAAGGAAAAAAGTCACAGGAGAAAAGCACCAAAACCAAAAATGTGTCACAATTTATAAAATATAAATAGTCAGCAGGGCTTCTGTTTTCCTGAAGCCTGTTTCATCCACTCCCCAACACCTTTAAAACAAAAGGTAGATCTATGCTCCTTCATCCACAYTCCTCCCCATAAAGAATCATCATTAGGTACAGCAAATAGAGCAGTCATACTCAGAGGGAGAAAAGCAGACAAAAAGGTAGCGTGAAGACATAGCTGAAACTTTCCTTCCTTTTGCCATTAATTACTTCAGCCTACTAAATTTGCTATTCATATTTCAGAGGCAACATGAAACTCCAAGCAAGCAAGAGAACTTTAATGTGCTACAAAGAAGAAAGCATCTTTCTCAAAGTGCTTGCAATATAAATAATGCATAGCACAGATAAAAATAATTACTGTTATTTGACTTTATTATTAGATTTTATTAAAAAATAAGCACAAATATCCCCCTCCTTCTCTTTTAAAAGAAAAAGGGCAGTTAAAACATGCAAGTACTCCTAATCAGTGTAAGATATTCATGCCCAACCCTTTTTTATTTGGCCTCAGTCAGTGCTGCTGTTCACTTTCTCCCAATGGCTCAGCACCCTTTTTCAACCATCCTCAGGTGCCTGCACCTAGGTAAAACTTAAGCCTGTCATCCAGCCATCCAAAACCGTCTGCCATGACTGAAAGTTGGACTTAATAACTGATTCTGATCACAGCTGCTCATTTGGCTTCCTTATAACCATGCTCCTTTCTTTCCACATACTATGTTCACAGTAGAAGACTTCCACAGCTGGTCTGTCTAAGAAGGAACAATGAAAGAAATCAGTTTAACCACATAATAGTATGTGGTAAATTAATCCTAGGATCAAATAGGAAATTCAAACTGAAAAACTGTGTTTGGCAGACCAGTRAAATCTTGATTCATGTGATCTGAACTCTGCCAGTTTCCCTGCTGCATCTCCTGTACCACTTGACTCTAACTCGGAGACCATCTCACCCACAAGAACTAAACAAAGGGACTAAGGGMAGACTTGTTTTGACCTTAATCTCTTCGTTTTAATCAAGTTCAAAACTTGGTAAGAGGTGGTGGAAGCTCTGAATAAACATTTACAAGCAAGCAGATTCTCTCTGGTTCAAGGGCAAAGTCTGTCAAATGAAAAGGAAGGATGAGTTTGCCTCAGGACTCAGACGCAGATCAAATTATTGCTGCTTAACAAGTTATAAGACACCAGCTGAGCCAAAGTAGCAGCCCTTGAGATGCTATTAAACTATGGCAAGTGTAAGGTAATTTAATTTAACTTAGCCCTAAAGAAAGAAAATTAGGCCAAGCAGAATCATTCACATTTACCACAAAGAATAAAAACACTAACCACAACCCAGCTAAACATCTTACTCTGGATCTTCTCATTAAAGACTCCACAAAACAAATGCTGACCTAAACAGAATTGGAGACACTAAAAACCAAAGGGGTTCCCRTGCAAAAGCTGGGAATGCTGATTGCAGAAAAGGCCTGGCACAGCCATTTTCACTATTACTGGGAAAAAAAAAAGAAGTCAAAATCACTCATCATTCCTTAGCATTTCTCACAGGTGATTCTGCCAAGAGAAGCTGATGTGGAACACGACTGAGACAAGGTGGTGAGCATGGCTKGTATTAAGTCTTTCCTCATTCAGAAAAGTTACTGAAATCATTATCATCACAGACTACTGAAACCCAACTGATTTCCATCCATGTAGACTTCTGGTTTCAGACAGGCACATCTACTGCCTCCATACAAGACTTAAAGAAGTCAACAAGTCAAAACAAAAAAGAAAACACTTCATTAATACGAAGAACCATTTTCTAAGCAGCTTGAGAACCCTCTTTTCCCTAAGGCAAGTCTGGCTGGCACAGTGACTTTGTACATCTGTGACCCTGACAGATCACGGCAATGATAATTCAAAYGGACAAATCAGATAGCAGCTTCTTCCCTCTTGCACTGCTTTGTCTATGCTGCAGAGAGATATGTCCCTTCATATGTGACATTTACACTCACTCCTAAACAGCAAGCTGTAAAGTGTAGTGCTTGTGAAGGCTCAGCTCCTAGAAGCAAGCTGTCCCCTTTTCAGCAGGCTGCTTATGATATAAATGTAGAACTCACCAGAAGAACCAGACTCCACTACACCGTGCTTCTGCTTTGTTACATTGTAAAGATGAGCACAAATACACATGTTGAGATGAACAGTTCCTACTTTTATTTCAATTCTAGGATATACAATTCACTCWAAAGCTTGAACTCAATAACCTTAAAACTTACAAGTATTTTTACTACTTGCCTGAAACACGATTACCCAACAGAGACAAAATSTAGGTAACCAGAGCTTAGTATGGTATTTGATGTGCACTGCCTGAGTTAAAGTCTGGGGACATGGAAATAGGCTCTGGAAATTACAGAGGAGAGACAGAGATAAAATTTCTATGACACACAAGGAGGGGCAGATAGTGAGTAGAGAAAGGAATAGAGAAATTCTTGTAAAACACATATGACAGGAATTCACACACTGTGCTTTGTGAGCCATCCCAGGAACTGATGCATATGCAACTTCTTACTTGTCAGATCAAATATCATGCTCAAAAGCAAGAGGCAGGCATCCCTTTCAGTCCAGCAATTCAATTAAATACTTCCTAGTGACTGAAGTCATGATTCCTTATTCCTCATTAGTATAAAGTCACTCCCCACAGTTTGATGTCAAAATCAAGCATTACTAAAACAGTATCAGCACAAGAGATAATTTATATGTCTAATTTTCCCACTAACAATCACTTCTTGGGTGGTATTTTATAAGTTGTCAGACAAGCTCAAAGCCTGRCATAACTATCTAGGGTGATTCAAGGATGACCAATTCAGATCTTCCTCCTGTTCAGGCATGTTATGGCATGTACTGTAATGCAGGAAGACTTTTAGAGCCATCTGCTCTCTGGGACTTAAAGGACAGGAACCCTTGTATTCAGGGAGTGTGGGAGAACAGACAGAAATRGAGATTAAATGGATTCATATCATTGTAATATCATACCATTTAGGAATTGAAGAGAGCACATGGGCAACCAACTGCAAAACCAAACAGCACAACATTTGAGCATAAGTCTTAATCAGGAGTAACAACAGAAACTAATAGATTGCTTTAATCCTAAAGAGGCTTCTTTCAAGGTTATTCAACAAAATAGGGATGAAGCCTGAGACATTTCTATTTTGGAAACTGCAACAGGTTCCCAGGTTGAGATAAAGGTCCTCAAGCACTTACTGGGCCTTTTACAGTGCAATAGCACTGATGAAATCTTTCCCTAAACCCAGGTTTACGGTAAGCGTTGACTGGGAAGAAGAAATTTGTTTTCTAAGTTTGCTCTGAAGATACTAATCCCAAGAGAAGTACCTGTAGCCATCAGGTCACAGAGGTGGCAAGAGCTGAGGGAAGGAAAACTCTTTGAAGTACCTTTGAAATCAAACTATGATGCATCCTCATATTTGCATGATTTCTTATATCCCCATTTTTTTAAGTCTTTATTTTTAGATCACTTTGTTGTCATCTTCCACTCACTTCAGACTGTTGCACAGGAGAAAAGGCATGACTCAGAGAAGAGGATGTGCAGAAGAGCACCATTTCTCTTTCACAAGAGGCAAAATGGATGATTTTTCTTTGTAAGGACAAGCCCATCCTGCCAGTCCTCACTCAAATTACGATTCTGTGCAATACATCTGTGTACTGCGCGACAAACAAAATGTCCAAGTTCAAGGTGATTAAAGGTACTTTGTCTCTCACGGGCTGTAARGTGTCCAGACACATCTAGAATTTACATTCCAGAGCAGAAACAAAAGAAAATAACACATGTCAAAGAATTCAAATATTTTATTTTAAACAYATTTAATTTCAGACACAGGAATGGAGAGAATTAAAATATGGGACTAACTTGTTAAAAATGAAATGTGTGTTAGAGAGTAAAATCTAACAAAGAAAACAATGGTTCTTCCACATCATTCATTTCACAACAGGCTGCCACTCACATGTGCAAAGGAAATACACTTGTATTATATACAAGTAAAATATACTTGGTGGTTTGTATTTATTAATTGTGGAGCAACATCAGGATTCCAGGTGACACCAAGACCTTCCTTCTACCAGCTGGAAGAGACACTGAAACCTATATTCAAATGATAACAACTAGTCATAGACTTTATGTGAGAGCTTCCTTTCTGAACCTTCAACTTTGGGGCTTTCACAGTGACTCACAAACATGCTAATAACATTTGTCCAAAAGCACACCTGAACCAGTTGTAAAAACAGAGAGCTACAACTCACTATATCTGTTTATTCATTCACCAAGTAAAAGGATCTTGACACTCAAGGAAATTATAACACTGCTTAAGATCAACAGTCAGATTCCAGCTCTCATGCACTTGCTGTACATTTTCACAAATCAGAAGCAGGAGTGACCATGTGTTACACTCTGTGTAACCACGTGTTAATGCTCACTTTGACAGGCAGGATTACTCTCTGTTGACGCRCTGAAAAATGCTCACAAACTCCATGACTGAAACACTACCAGGTATGGAAGTGGTAATACCACAGAGGAGGTGTGAAAGCAGAGGCAGATATGAGCACCAAATTAGCAAGTTTTTATTATTAGCAGGTGTTTCCAGGCATTGCTTAGACTATCTSAAGAACCAGTATGAACATCAAAAAAATTTGCATGAACAGCTGACTATAACACAAAGAAAATAAAGGAGTGTATCAGTAGTTGCACATCAGAAAATGTCAAGCAGACCAAGTTGCAGAAGAAAAAGCCATATAAATCTTTCTCCATCCAATTAGGTAATTTTTAGCAGACAATATAGGCTGCTGCTGCCTTGTTTAACACAAATAACAGGGAATGCTCATAGGGCACTGCCATCTGTCAGCAGCTGTTACTGAAAACCAAACACGGGGCAAGTGATCAGTTCACAGCCCTCTGCCTCCAGATGCAAACAAAATTCAGAAGAAATAGGAAYAAAGTGTAGGGGAAAATAATGCCTTATCAAATCCCTAAACCCAAATTCTATGCTCAAATGTACATAAACCTTCAGCATTTCTGGAGAAGACAAGTATCAGTCATAGCTTGACCACTTCATTCCTTTCACAAGAAGGAATGCTGAAGGTCCTGTACACTTGCAGATACTATAGAAGCAAGAGATTTCTGTCTAGGCATGATTATTCCTCATATGTGGCCAGCTGCTTTACCAGGTATYAGTTTATTCAGATAGAAAAAATATTTGAGACCTCCCAAAACATGAGAGCAGATCAGCCTGGTTCATCTGAAGCTTCTACCATTAACCAGCTTGAGCCACCTGAATTGCTCATCTCCACTACAGATCACTTACTTTAATTTCAAGTAGCAAGAATTATTATTTTTTCCAGACTGGAACTGAACAGCTCAGTTACACAACAGCTCTTTACTATTTGTACTGTTGTGGCAGCCTGCAGCAGTGATCAGCAGCATCCTGGTTCCTTGGATACAGTGCACATCCTATCAACTCCCTAGATGTTGTTAAACACTGAATCCATGCCTAGAAGCAATAAGCCAGCCAGAGAAGCAAGCTTTGGACCATTAGCCTGCATATAGCCAGCCAGAGAAGCAAGCTTTGGACCATTAGCCATAACCAGCACCCAGGGGCCTTTCAAGCCAGCTAAACTATGTCAGTTGAGCTAAAAAGATGAAATTACACTCACACTGCCCCTCTGGTGAGAATCTCTTGGTATGATTTAGTCTGAAGAGTCTGTGAAGGGATGAGAACAACTTTGCCTCCTGGTACTATGGAGAGAAGAACCCCTAAGTGTCTTACAGAATTAATGCATGTCCTACATGAACTTCTCCATTCATGGCTGACTCATGTCCCATTCCCATTTAGGCTCAACAGGTAACAAGCATGGCTCCTTAACAACAAACGACTGAAAGGTCAGCAAGCATCTTCCTAGAAYTAAAAAACCCATAAATGAATCACACCACAAACTAAAGATGGTGGCAAAACTTAGGAATTTCAGTTTTCTAAATGAAAATTTCAAACTCAAAGCAATGACAACAAATCAGCCTTAGGCCTGACCAAGTCCCACTCCKGCAAACACACCACTATGCAGGCAAATCATCTGGTTGTCTTTAGCAACCATCTGTGCTTGCCTTCACTTAAAGAAGAATTAGCAAACAGAGGAACTGGCACATGTGAAGCACAGCATGTAACAGATAACTATAGATTCACTTTTAGTTTTGCTCAGAGATTGAAAGCAAGTAAGATCAGGTTTTTTTTAACTGGGAGGCAGGAATTTCAATAAAACCTTTACATAAGGATGCCCATAAGAAGTCAATGCTGCAATTAGCATAAACTGAAATTGTCTGCCTTGCCTCTCTACCCACGCAAAGCTCCAAGGCTGCCCACTACACACTCCCTCCTTTACAGTCTGGAGACTGAATTGATGAAGTCTTCACTGAAAAACAGAACCAAGAAGATGAGCTGGAGAACTTCCAGTCCCTCCTTTTTAATAGTAATCTTGTGTTTCATTTTTAAATATTTGAAGCAGGGTCCTTCTAATTAATCTGGAAAGCCTCTCCCACTGACACAAAGAACCACTGATAATTCCTGCTTGGAATAGGGGTGGATTTGTTGAGGTGATCTAGGTTAGTCATCCAGGTTACATTTAAACCAGGCTTACTTAGCTTCCTTTTCCAAATATTACACTGAAAGAAGGCAAAAAACCTTGAGATTAAGAAAAGGAATTCAAACATCCTGAGTTATATTTAGGCTCTCTACATAGGGAAGAGGAATACAGAGCTCTGTCTGCAAAATAAAGCTTGCCATCACAAGTGAAGTTTCAGGAGACTCCTAATAATAGTGTTTTGAAGAATGGCATGAAGATTAAATGGAACAAAATACAGCTCACCTACTAATTTGTAGCAAACTGCTCTTCACATAAACAGCTAGCATATATCCATATTTAAATATAAAGTTTTAAATTCTTAATATCAAAATCAAAGAGCAATCTGCATCTTAATGCTTTACTGAAAATGCCCATGTGCAACTTGACAGCCACACTGAAGACAAACCAATAAAACTAAAGTGAAGCATTATCACCCATTCTAGCATAACACCAAATCAGCAGAGGATGTGCATTAAAGGATACATGCTGCCATTTATAGAGGTGCCTCTGTTGTGGCTTGCAGCCTTTTCATGCTGACATCAGGCTGTGTTGTTAGCTGAGGTCACATTCTCTTCTGCCTTTAGCCCTGTTACCACTCGTGATAAACTGGAGAGCTGAATATCRGACACAATCTCAAATGACACTGGCAAACCTTGCCTTCAGCTCAYTGACACACACAGCTAGAAAGTACTGAGTAAAAAGAACACTAAATCAATTTCAAGATCTTCCATAACTACTGCATCCTACAGGAGGAAAATGAAATAATGGCATAATTTAGGTTAAAGGGACCTCTGAAGGTCAAGTGACTCAACCTCCTTTTGAAAGCAGGGCTGACAAAGTTGTATTGCTCAAGAACACACCCATGGATGAAGATCCTCTGGGCAACCTCTTCCAGTGCTTCACTCACTATCTTCAAAGTGAAGAAAAATATCAACCCACGGCAAAAAAACCCCAAGTACAAGGCTGTCCTCTCAGTCCCTAAAGTATGTGGACTACTGGAACTTGCATAAAAACAACTGAAAACCTCTTGATGAAAAAAAACCTTACTTCCAATTCGGAGTTTTTCTGGAATTAGTGGTCTATGCATTATAGGTACAGGAAAGTCAAGATTCCAGCCCAAAATTTACAAGATGAGCTGCTCATCACAGCTTTTTACTGGCATTTGTCCTGTGTGTAGTTTCACAGAAACTCCTTGCACGCCATGAGGGAGCAGAGATCACCTGCTTTCAAATACTGGCCAGACCATCACTGGCCAAGGGTGCAGAGCACCATCAAACACAATTCAGGTACATTCTCACCCCTAACTGCAACTATTTACTGGTTTTAGGGCATGGTAAGCATGGTGCTTCAGATGGCTCTGTGATGCAGCTTTCCTGGGAAGAAGCTGTGGAAAGGACCAAACATAACATGCTCCCACTGGAGGCCCTGAGGGAACGTTCTGSTGCAGCTGATGGAGCACCTGGCCCACTCTATACGAAACACACAGGACCTGGCACAGTCTAACTCTGTCACAAAGCTGCCAGGGCCCCAGTATTCTGCCACATCTCCCACACTTTCAGCAGAGTGAACAGAGCTCCTTATAATGTGCTGCTACAAACAAGAAATAGCTAGGACAAAAATAGGGACAAGCCTGCTTTAGAGCCCATGAGAATAAATAGGCTGCAGGGAGTGCCATGAAGGGAAGCAGCAAGCACAGAGCACAACGTGCATACAAAGACCCAGTACAGAGGCTTTGGAGAAATCCCACCGCAGTGAGACAAAATCCAGGGCGCACATCAAAAAGAAAAGGAAAAAAAAAGAGCTCTAAGGAAAGCACTAGAGACAAGTATGGAGCTTCTTAAGGGGAGGGAGCAGAGAATAAGTTTCAGCGTGCTGGTGCATAAATATTTTGCCTGTGGAAGCTTGGGATCAGATCTTATTTGAGTCTCCAGTGAAAAGGAGCGTGACTGTCCCTCCACATCACAGAAGCTCCATGTGATTAGAACCCTCTGCAGATTCAGCTCCTGCCCAGCACAGAGCTCAAACAGCAGGAGCATAAATCGGAGCTGAAGTGCACTGGCAGCGCTGCAGCAGGGAGAAGTGTGCCCAGCCCTGCCTCTCCAGGGTTGCCTCTGGGATTGCCCCTGATCCCAGCAGGAGCTGGGGGCAGTTCAGGGGAAGAAACAAATGATGGAGAACAGAGTTAGACCCATTCTTCATAAGTCTGCCCTAATTAGAAATGTCAGGCCTCATTATGAGCCAGCGCTCACTAGACAGGAGTCCCATTGCTGGGCAGAGATGTATGTGGCACACATGCACTGCTCAAAGATGTACACATCCTTCTCTACCCACACCACAGCCAGAGGAACAGCCTCACTGCATGGGGGTGAAGGCAAGCACCATGCTGCCAACTGCATAAACACTAGCCAGAAGCAGTGCCAACATTGTTTCATACCTGAAACTCCTACATCCCCCTTCCCCRTGGAAGGCTAGGAGCAGTCATGCCTAGAATACTCCTAACAAGGCTTTTTACAACATAGTCTACCAGAAACTTACATAGGGGCCTGTTCATTTCCCATGAAAATCATTAGGAAGAGTTCATTAGTATCAAAGGGGGCAGATCTGGAGTAAAAAATTAGTGTAAATTTCCCTCTTCTACCTCTGCATCCAAGCATTCTCCTTCAAAGAAGCCCAGATACCTCTCATATTCCTCAGACATCAGCATCTGCATCTCAYACYAGAAACATCCAYGTCAAGCATCTAARGGATTTTGTTGTGCACTGACAAGCTCTGAGAGAAGGCAGGTTAGGTGTGCCACAGGAAAGGGAACAGCTCTGGAAATGTGGTTGCTATAGGTTTTGCCATTCTTGAAAAAAGCAGTTCAGGTGACACTTCACAGTGAATGAAGGTATTTCTCTCTTCCTCTGTAGTGCATTGTTTATAAATTTTGATAAAATTCACCTGGCTTGACTCTGAAGGCCACCTGCAAAGCAGCAGCCATCAGCATCTTTCCTCATGAAGATTTGTCTGCAGTGAGATCCCTGCAGGCTACACGCGGGGTGTAAACCTAGCCAGAATTATTCAGGGCTGTCTGCAGCTTTGGGGCTTCAGGGGAATAAACAAAAAAAGATACTCAAACTGCTTAGCACAATTCTACAAAAGGATTCTTTTGACAGAGCAGCAGGGCAGAATTAATTCCTTCAGCAGGCAGAAGAAACCCAGTCGTCATGCAGTATTCACTGTCTTAATACTACAAAAATAGGATGCATTTACTTATTATAGCTCAGTTTTGTTCTATTTCATATCACTGTATTTGAGCTACAAACAAAATACTTCAGCCAAACATAACAGAGGAGGAAGGCAGTGTATTGTCAGACCAGGGCCAAGTACAGACAATACCTTCCCTGTACCTCCCTCTGGAGTAACAAACCAGCACTTGTCCAYTCCTGCATTTTGGAAAAAGCTCCTCTTCATGCCCCCCACTAACACGGCTGCAAGGGCAGGTTTTGTTCTGCCACTGCATGTTAAAACTGGATAAACCATCTGTATTAGTAAGTCTTCCTCAGAAATGGGCTCAGCAGTCTTATCTCATCCAGCCTAAGGTCAATGATCTGAAAATGAAAAGTAACTAGGTACAAGAAGACCTTCAAGCTTCCAGGCATTTGGTCTCAGGTTCTTTAGAAATCAACCAGGTGCTCTTCAGTCTAGACTCTTTAATAAAACCTCACAGTTATGGAATCTGCAGCTACTGTGGCTACAATATACAAGGACAGGGATGTTATTTGTTGCTGGTAGGAGAAACATAGTTCATGCACTTCTGCTGTCCATAAAAGCCTATCCTGTATTTCACCAATTACCACAGAGTGACTGCTGTCCTCAGAGGCTGCTAATTACAGCAGCTAAACCCAGTCCACTTGTTACACACTCAACCTGAAAATAAATCTCATCAAATAAATGAGAGCAGCAGCACAGAATTTATCAAAGTGCTCCACAAGATGTGCAAGAAATTTCATCTCTTCCCCAAGCAGTCTTTGGCCACCACTGARGCAGCAGATTAAGGACAGCAACTGAATTCTAACTGGGACAGTGATTCTATATAAAAACAGCCCAGGGCATTCATTTAAAAGTAGTTATTAGGAAACYACTCTCCAGCACCCAGCCAGCATACAGAAAGGAAAAAGAAAGACACCTACTCCTCCACCACTTTCTTGGAAACTGAACTATTTGGGAGCCTCAGGCAAGGACTTGCATGCCAAGAACAATTTTGTAATTATTGTCATAGGAGCAGAAAGTTTGTGATACCTTCACTTGTGCTCACAGAAGTACTCTACTATGTACCCCCAACAAGTGTTGAAGTCAGTGTGTGTGAAACACAAACACAACCCAAATAAACTTCACAAATCTGCACAGTGTACAACCATGGGATACTAAAGGGCAATCTGGTGGGAGTAAAAAGTGTGCCAGTCTTCCTCTATGATATTTGAATAGCTTGTACTCCCATCTCTCAGAGAATTGCTGAGAATTACAAGGCTGACTTAAAAATCACTGCTGCGTTCACAGTGATCAATATGTGTGTGCACAGGCATATGTATGAACCATCCTACTGGTGAACTTGCCCCTGAAAGATTCTGTGTACCATAAATAAAGCTAAGTGATCAAAACCATAAGATTTAGTTAGTCCTTTCATGTAAAAATGTCACTGGAGTTAATATTGCTCGAGCTTTGACTGTAAGCTCTTTCTGACAGAACAGCTACAAAGGAGAGCCAGCTGGGAAAAACAGCACAGGAAAATACCACTAAACTGGTGCAAAGACTTTAAAGACAATGACCACTGCAAACTTAAGGCTTTGTTTTAGAGGTGAAACCAACCTGGCACRAAAACAGGTGAAAGAATTTGAAAGATCAGATCATAGCAGAGAAATCAGCAAACTACTAAGCATTCCTGAACTGCAATCACCTCCACAGCTGTACCACATGTTACTGCAGCTTCCTTGGGAGGGAAGGGTGTAGGATTTTTTTCATTCYAATTCTTTATGAACACTGGACTATRAATTCATACTTGCCATGTGTTTTAAGTTGCATGTGTTTCCTGAGGCAGCCACTGAGTTTGCTCAGATACACATGGTACTTTACCAGTGGGGAAGAAAAGAACAGGCCCTGCATGAAGAAATTCACCTCCAGATGTGCAGGACATTGATGCATTTAACTTCCATCAGTAACACTGGAATGGTGCACATTACTCTTTTACTCATGAAGTCCACACTAAACAGCAGCATCTCATCCTTTAACTGCTCCCTCCCTCAGCCTGTATTTATGCATGTCTGTTAGTGATGCTGGTAGTAAAGTGGTTCTGCTTAATTACACCAAAGCTTTGCCAAAAGAGCATTTGTGTGTTCACATAAAACCACTGGGCTTAGGGGAAGTGATGAAACAACCAGAGGAACTCTGGTCTTCTTTGCAAGGAAATCCTGGATCAAGGTACTTTGGATTCAATCCAGAATTCACAATACASTAACAACTTACACACGTACTTTTCTTCTGACATTTGCCTCTACTGCAGTCCAGACAACCAGCAGTGACCTGGAGGTCAGACATTTCCCAACTGATAAGATCAGCYAGACCACTGCCCCAGGCTCTTCATTCCAGCAGCTGATCTTTTAAAGCTGAGAAGTTCCCAGCATGATGAAATCATCACACTTCACTGACAACAACAAATACATGTTTGCTTTCTGCAATAAGCAGTGAAGTACATTAATTATTTAACACAATTCCAACTTTGGAAAAATTGCGGATTATTCTCAACTCCTCTTCTGAGAGACAGGAGGAGCCAGAGTGCAAAGGTCTCTCAGCTGTAAATGGTGACACYATCCACTGGCAGGTGACAGCTCAYGAGGAGGAGAACCAGCCCAGAGAGGTTTCTGTGTTAATTTCCTGGCATTGGGAGGCATTTACTGATGGCGAACAAGGAACACCACATATATGTATCCACTGCTTCCTCTGAAAATACATASAGTAATTGCCTTGGAAAAAAATGTTCCAAAAGCATAAAATAAAGATCTGGCCATAGAAATGGCACATATTGTAGCATGCAGTATTCATGCCACAGCATTCAATTTGCCCAGGAGATTTCCACATTCTGTTACAAAAAAAACCCTGCCAATTAACTCACATCTTGAGACAGTAAATATCAATAGAAACCCAAGGTTTATAGAATTTGAGATACCGACCAACTCAGACTTCCTAAAATTAATCTACTTCATTCACAGTGTAGGAAGGATTTCAAAAAGACAACAGGTACACAGAATTGAGAGAAARAGGGGAAGAAAGAAAATGCAGCTTTTACAAGGATGGCTAACAGAARTCACCTCCTCTGAAAGCTCAGATGAAAAGCACAGGCTTCTCGTGTACCAAAAATAAATACAATATATGCTTCCCTCCTGTAAATTAATTCTTCACAGGTGAAAAGATACAGAGTTCCTCTGCCTTGCCATTTCACCAAGTCCCAATCCAGCCTCACCGACTACCACAGACATCCTCTCACAGAAACGCAGTTAAAACACAAAAATACAGGTTTAAAAAAAGTGATATCTCTATTCGGTGCATTCTTGGAACTGGGATTCAAGGCTAATTCAGAAGTACTCATAACCAATTTAAAGAGTCTTCCCAACTGGTGCTGCAAAAGGAAACAGTCAGGAAATGGAAGTCTCAGTGATCACTCAAAAACAACACAGACCAGCAGGGTTTCTGAAAATTCATGTCCTTCACCTCTCTCAACTTGTTCTGGTCCCTTCCATATGCACACATTCTCTCTCTTTACCCCATCAAACAGACCATTTACCATATTTTATACAATCTTAAACTGAGCTTGATGACACCAGGCTACAGATGCTTGCAGAGTATTTTTTAAGTTCCACTTTTACTGCAAGATTGCTTCAGTCTCTACACACGGTAAAAAAGAAACAGAGCACTCGAACACTCAGCCATTAACAAACAAACACATCCACCCGTGTGGCACATTCATTAGCACCTACCTTTCCCTGTAGTCATTATTCTCTGCAGTGCTGGGGAGCTGCTGGAGAAGGGCTCTGTGCTGGGGAGCAGCCGCCTCTCAGTWCACGTTTCTCAGCAACTTAATCACCAGCAAACTCGCCAGCCTCCTACAGCACTTTGCTGTGTGACCTAGCAGGCGATTGCCACCTCTCCTCCAAAATAAAAGCCTGTTCAGCTTTCATGCGGCTGAGCTCCATGTGCCCCCCGTGCCTGCCCGCTCACACCCCTCCCCTTCTGCCTGCGAGAATTTCAGCAATACGCTTATTTACAAAGCTGTCAGAAAGGGAGCAGAGCTCCTCTTGTCCATTTATACCTTCCACAAGGATGTACAATCAATTAATGATGTTCATTCAAATATCACTCAGGCATTACTGCTCTCTCTCGGCCCACACAGGTGAAGAGGCATTTATTTGCTTTTTTCATGCCCTGAAAATGCTGAGTCAATGAAACCAATCTTCTGTTTCCCTTTGTATTCCAACTTGAGAACTGTATTATTAGAGAGCAAGCCATAATGGCAATTTGCCTGCACAAATGCAAAAAAGCACAGTGCAGCATTTACTGGTTCAAAATATCTGTTATCCTGGACAATTGTCACTCCTTCCCATCTGCAATTCTGCTCCTTGGATGTGTGTTGACAAACAAACAATATTCCACCCTCAGATGCATGGCACCACTTGGCAAATGTGGGTGGTTTTCCTTCATATAATAAATATGAAAATAGTTTCCAATGACTCAGCTTTATTACCAGCAAAAAMCAGGAATCTAAAATAGCTCCAGTTTTCATCTATTTAACTCCAAGTTCACAACTTCAAAAACAGAATTCATTTAGTAAATAGCATATTTGTCTTATACACCCTCCCAAATATAGAAGTAGTTCTACTGAAAAACAGCATTGCTCCCTCTTCATAAGTTTTCAGTAACTGAAATTATCATGTCTTTTATTCCAGCACTGTTTTAATTAACTTGCTTACTCTTAGAACACACACTCAGGCAGTCAGCTACCAAAATCRCATCCTCYCCTCACCCTACCCCACAAGTACCCRCGGGGGAGAGATTTCAGCTCCAGAATTCTGGCTTTAAGATCCTGCTTTGATTTCCTTCCAGCCCAAGACCACTACCACCTCCACTGTCCCTAAAYCTTGCTCTTCTGAATCAAAATCCAACATCAGCAAGAAAGTTCAATGCCCTCCTTTGCCACAGGAACACCACCACAGTATCCCTTCATGCACAAATATAAATGCATCTCGCAAAAATTGTGACTTATATAAAAAAGAAGGTTTGCATCATATTAGGATAATCACAATGATGAAAAGCATAAAAACCACACCAAAACATTTTGGTTGCTAAAAACTTTGGTTTGGGTCATTGATTCCTATCAGCCTGTACTTTTCAGTAGATAATTTATTTTATTCTTAATCTTCACTGAAACTTGATTAGAACATCTTCTGGAGTCCAAATCTGATTCAAAGTCAACTCAAATCTATGGAAAATCTGTACAGTTTCTGTGAAGGCCCTTCCAGATAATAGCAAGGAAACCCATAGAGCATGGATTTCTTGGAGTCTCTGTCCAATAGCTTCTCTCTGTATCACATCCAACTGAAGATCATCACACAATGCCACTCAAAGACAGCAGCTGACTAGCTGGCAATTACTGGCTCTTTCATGCTGAAAATGTATTTGTCCCAGGGGAATAAGGCATCTGCATAATTAGCAAAAGCAGTTACACAGAAAATAATTAGCTTGCTGAAAGCCCAAAGGGGGAAAAACTATAATTTTTGCTTCAAGAGGCTGACTAATTATATGCCAAATAACAAAACAGAGATGCACTGAGAATCATCAAGAAATCCAGCATGGATTTTAACTTCATATTCTAGCTATAAGGGCTGCTGGTAGCCTAGCAACAAGCAGCATACTTGGGCATGCCAAAACCTCCTCCGACTTAATGAAACACCTCAGATTACTATGCAAACCTCCCCCACCCCACTATGCATTTGATTYTTGTGTTACTAAATGATAAAAAAAAGCCTAGCCAAAAAAACAATCAAACAATTCAAGATAAACAAGCACTAATGGACYACAGTATAGAAAGATAAGCCAAAACAAAACATGAATTATTTTCAGAGACTTGAAATTCAGTCTGATTAGAGTTGACTCATTAGATTTCTTCTGTGGGTTAAGAGAATGTCCTATCATTTTAAGCAACTTTTCTAGTAGTCTGTGTAAGATTTCTGTTTGTTTGTGTCTTGGGAACCACTAGATATGAAAACTTTAACAAGTCAGAGCAACTCACTAATGYCCAAAGTACTGCTGACATACAAAGAGCGCTGCTGCAACTCCTTCCTTTTACTTGGATCCGCAGTGACCTGGCAGAGGAAACTTATCCCAAACAGTATTCTCAGAGCCAAGAGACCAGTTTTTACTGTGTTCCACCATTCCAGAAGCCACACTGCTGTCCCAGCCACCCAGTACCACTGTGTTCTGTGGTAAGAGAGGTTTGACAACCACTTTCAAGTCTCGCTGTGACTAGCACAACTCTGGTGCTCAGTTACGAGAGACCTTTCAGCCAACAGCCTGCTCTTGGTTACCCACAAGAGCGGCACATTCACACAGTCACCCATCCAACCACTCTGCCAGATTCAAAGGGTTAACAAGACTGAGCTATTTCCACTATTTCCTGAGAAAGGCAAATCTTTTGCATGTGCAATATCTATCACCATCCTCCCTGGTGACTCTGACACCTGCTCAAAGTGTCACCTTTGTTCAGAAAGTGTCAGGGACACAAGAAACCTGACAAATTTAGCTTSTCTTTCTCTCACAGGCCACAATAAACTTGTGACTGTGGGTGAAGATAAGGCTCCTTTTGCTGGCTTACACAATCTCAGACAGATAAACTGCAAGTTGCACAGAGCTGTTGACACACAAGATAGGACGAGCATTAACGCTGTATTTGTGCTGTGCTTGGAGGGCAAGGAAAAAGCAACAAACAAACCTMTGGCACTAAGGGAAACCAAACCCTCCCCTCAAACACACACCAAAAATGTTAAAAAGTAATGTTATCATTACTAACTTCACAAATGAGAACTACTTTAATTCTGCAACTACAGAACAACTTCATTTCTAGGGAAGATGAAAAGGTTCTGGTAGAACAAAAGGAGATCCTAGCTTTGCTCTCTTTGACCCTTAACACTCCTTCAGCCTCCCTTTTCCCTCAGGCTACTTTTTTGTCTCAATGTTCATACAGGAGATTCTACTGAGGAGAAATCCTACCACACACCCAGACTCCAGAGATTGCATCCTGCTACAGCACAAAGCAAGAGCAGGGAGGCATCAGAAGATCAGGTTRAACAGAGTGCAGAACACAGGAGTACTTGTGTTGGGAGGTACTGAAAGCCCATCCATGGAGTCAGAAGATTGGGATCATAACATCTCAGGACCTCAATGCACAAAAAGGATAAATCTTTCACTGAAACAGTGACAAAGGGGTATAAAAGAAAAAATAATTTTCAATGAAGCCTAAAAGCAGAAGATCTGATACACACCAATGCTTCAGGTGCAGCAATRCATCTCAGATCACAAGTCTGCCTCCTAGAAACACCAAACAATAGCAATCTRCATAGTACAATGATGCATCAAATGGCTTTTTCTTTTTTTGCAAGTTCATTCTATTCCACTGCTAGCAAGACAAAAATTCCACCTTAGCCTAGCCAGGCAGAAAGCAAGGAAGTTGAGTCAGCAGTAAACCTGTTTCAGTTTGAATAGGGGTTTCAGAGAAATCACCTGGAGGCTGGAAACCTAAACAAGTTTGCTAAGGGATTAAATATTTACTTCCCCTCCCACCTGTTAAAAAAAAACTGCACTTTTTTACCCCTGTAAGCCTCATTCACCTGGACATACAAAATAGTCCCATGTTATGCAAAAGTGTAATTTTAACCCATTCCATCCCAGAGGAACATGTACTAGATCTTCATCATTCCCAAATATACAAGATAATACATCACATTTCTGAATAATCCAAACTATAACTTCAGGATTTTCAAATCAGTTAATTTTATTGATTCTGCAGGGATGAAGTTTATTGTGTTGTAAAATTGTTATGCAAGAAAAATGATGCCCAGAAGTGAAAAAGGTTTTTTTTCTTATTTAAAAGAAAAAACACCCCTCTGCTCTCTTGACTTTGAAGAGCATGGTGGGAATGGCTGGGACATCACCTCTCCTGCTCCTGGCCCTGCAGAGGGGGTGAGCTTGATAGGAACACACAGTGCTGAACTCAGGYTCTTCATCTGCTCTACTCAACTGTCAGCAGAAAGATGCATTTCCTCACCAAGAATACTCACAAAAATCGACTATTAAACAATACTTATTAAATTTATAATACCTGTTAATATTACTTCCTAGCTCCTAAGATTATCTGTAAACACAGTAATAAACACTTGTTATTACAGTAAGCAAAATACTAGTCTCAGACAAGACAGACAGAATTAAGGCTCAGATTAAGGGTCTTTGGCTATCAGTCCTAAACATACAAAATATGYAAATTTAGTGTCCTGGTTTGGGACAGATTTGGGAGGAATCCCAGACACTTAGGAACTGCAAAATACAAACAACATAAGCTTTAAACAGAACACTGCTGCAATATTGTGTACACTCTCTGTGCCTTTTAGGGCATTAAACTGAAAAGGCAATTCTTCTYTGAAATTACTATTTAATTCACCTTATGAACAATTTACATGCACATGGACTTGAGAACAGGAGATGTATTTCCCTAATGTAACTCAACAGGAAAAGAAGACAGTTATAGCACCACTTCTCTTCTCAAAACTTAGGCTTCCTTCTTCTAATACTACAAAAAGAGAGCAGACAAACTAAACATCCATTTTAGGCACTGTGTATATTTCTGAACAATCACCATACTTGCTTCCCCTAACAGAATACTTGCTGTATATCCATTTGAATGCCTCACCAACTGAAAATTGCTAAAAGCACCAAACAGAGAGTACAAGTACTTCTACTCACCAACTGAAGTCTGGACCATGTTTCCAGATTTTTGGACCTCATCAAATTTTGTAAAAATTACATTCAACCTGTTTGAAAGTTAAAGAAATACACAATGAACAACTGAATTTAAATGTTAGGAATATTAGAATCATAAAATCTCTAAGGCTGGAAAAGACCTCTAAGGCCATTGAGTTCAACCTTTAACCCAGCACCACCATGTTTAGTTCTAAACAATGTCCTCAAATGCCACATCCACATGGCTTCTGAACACTTCCAGGGATGGTGATTGCACCACTTCCCTGGGCAGCCAAATTCTAACATCTTATGGTCTTATAGAACAGATTTAGCTTCACTTAGGTCATTGGGAGCACTGYCAAAAACGTCAGCAGAAAATGTCAATGCAAGGAAGTTATTTTAATATTTAAAAAAAAAAACCAACATCAACACACAAAAGTTAAAAGGAAAACCTGAGATATAATTGAAAATACTACATTACTGAAGATATGATAAGGCTAATTGTAGACACATTTCCAGTTCACCACCACTTTTTCTATCTTAACTGTTTACAGAAATACCACAAAACACACCCCTAAAAACCAACTTGACACAACCTTTGTCTTTGGCCCTGACASCTTCCCATTTATGTCACAGGTCCAGCAGAGCAGAAAATTCTTATCACATCTCATCACTCCTTCCCAGTGAGTTTATTACTTTAAGGCACATTGTGGGAGCAGATGTTTCCACTGGAGAACACGAGGCAACAACAGTGCTGCCTCCCCCTGCATGTGCCCCAACTCCAAAAGCACCTCTTCCCTCTGAGCACAGGCAAGCTGCCATCTACTCCATCCTCAGGGCTAACCATGCTCTGCCCTGAGCACTGGAGGCAAGCTGCAGAGCAGCTTTCTAATGCACCTGAAACAGCAGAAGCAGAGGGACATGGCTTTGGTTTTGACATAAGATTGGTTGCTTTTTGTTTCAGGTTTGGTGGGGGGGGGAGGGAGGCAAGGGAGGGAAGCTGCTTTTTTTTCTTAAATAAAAYCTTAAAATGGATTATTTTGTGAGTTTTTGTTGTTTATGACAGCCTAAGTTGCATAAACACAAGGTACTCTGAAGTGTCTCCTCTCTACAAATGCAGAACATACAGGAAAAATATTAATTCCTTTAATGTTAAATAAGCTAACTCAATATCTGCAATAATTTTTGTGGTTTTCCAAAGATGCTGGCATACTTGGGCAAAGGTACAGGATCTGCACTAAGTAAATCTGAGTGCTTATCAGATTAAAAAATAAAAATTGAAACAATGATCCCGAGAAAAGGCTCAATCATGAGGCTCCTGAAGTTTTCTGAAGGAAGGAAGGGAATAAAAAGCAGCCCAAAAATAGTGAAGACCTAAGGACATTCTCAACTTACCGAGACTGGGGTAATCCTTTTTTACTGAGATCAGCCCTTACACGCTCACCAACATGTCTGTAAATTTCCACAAGGCTGTTTATTGCTGCATCTCGAACCTGRATGTGAGACATGAGAGAAATCAATCATCTTTACAATTTAAACTAATAAAATCCCTARCACTACGTTAGAGAACTAAATTTATCTACTTCTCAGCAACAACAGCTGCCACTATACACATTACCACACAGCTCATGAAGGASTTTCCAACCCTGCCTTTCACATATYAACAGTATCAGCAGGTAATTGAATTGGAAAGGCAGTGAAGGTGTAAGATGAAAGGTTTCATGCAAAAGGAGCTTGGCTGCCTTTGCCAAACTCCTCCCATTGTATACAACAGGTACATTTACTGGATGAAAAAAGGATAGAGACACAAACASACCTTATATTACTGGGAGATTATCAAATAAACTGATTTTTAATGCCGTCTTAAAAACTTACATTTTTACGTTGACAGCAAAACAAGGAGGAAGGGAGGAGTAAATCACATGAGTCACCATGAATTTTGCATATTTTCCAAACTGATTTGCAAGAAATTGCTGAGCACATCCTTCCTTCCAGCCAACAGAAGAGACATAAATCTGATTAAGTGTCACCTTTCTGTACTTAAACCCTTCCTCCACTAGACACAGCAGGCAGAGAAGGTAAACAAACTGCTCTGCCTACAGAAACACTGTGCACTTCTGCTTCTCAGAAGATGGCCCAGCAGCTACCCTCACACCCACTCCAGGACTAGACGTGGAATATCCTGAGACACAAGCCAGAATTGCCTGTGGATGGGAGTCAAAGGGCAGGCACACATACCCTGCCTCCTGGCCAAAGAAAACCCAACACACACCTGACTCACACCCACCTCTCCCCGCTCTCCTGCTCCGCAGCCTTCCCACTCAGCAGCTCCCTGCCAGCCTCCAAACCCCTCCCTCCACTCATGCCAGCCCTCACTCAGCACTCCTGCCTCTCTCCTCCTGCCCATCAGCCCCGTTTGCCACCAGTGCTGCCGGGCACAGCAGGCTGTGGGGACTCTCTGGTGCCCCCAAGTTTTGGGGAGCACAGACCCCAGCCCASCCTGAGCACAGCAAGGATTGCCTCTGTGTGCACAGTCAGGCAGAGACACAGCTGCAGGACTGTAAATCCCAAGGAGCAAGGCAAGGAGCCCCCACCATCATACTTGGTTTACTCTACCACAGCAATAATAAAGCTTTAGTAATTTTATTTTTGAGAAAATGATCAGAGTTTAAGGAGTGTTGTCACACCAGATGCACACTGGGTTACTCAATCGCATCAGCTGAAAACAACAAAAGCGCTATTTTTGGAAAGGGCTCTGATGGAACAGCTTCCACATCCACAACAAAAGAAAAAACTGGACTTGACCTGGMATTGTTTCTCCCCTCTGTCCAACAGAGGGCAGCAGTGACCGAGCCCAGCGAGTCTCCCAGCGCTCAGCAGCAGCTCCAGGGGAGCGCAGGACCAGCCCCTGCCCCGGGGCAGACACTGCTTCACCCAGAGCCGCTGGCACGGCGATTTCTGTCTGACCAATTCAGGCACGGGCTTTATGGGGATGAGCGACCAGAGCCAGGAAAAAGGGAAAGAGATCAGCCTTGTTTCCCCCTGCAGCTGGATACAGGACAAGGAGCTGTGGCAGGCACAAGGAAGAGGCAGCAAAGAGGAAAAATGTCTCAGTGCCCTCACCAACTTTCCAGTTAATTCAACAGCTCACYTATGGCAGGACCAAGGCACCTGTGTGCTTAAGCCATAAACTCAGGATTTCCTTGGAGGATAACAGCTTACTTAGTCCCAGCTCAGAACTACAGACCCTAAACATTAAATTTTTTGGAGAAATGATTTTCCCATCCTGCACCGGCACAAGCAACAAGGGAAGGCTGCTGCACTCTCAGTCCTCTTAGCAAGGGGAGACTCTGACAGCCACAGAAATCTGGCCAACTCCCCAGAGCAAACACAAACCCATTCTCCAGCTGGACACCCCACAGCTCCTTCCAGCTGAACACCCTCTCCAGACCTGGATCACAGATGTGTCACCCATGCTGGCAGAACAACCAACAGCACTATTCAAAAACTGCCAGTCCACATTACACAACGAGTTTGAACACTACTTCTCCACCTCCCTCTTCTCACTAACCCCACATACTTGCATCTAATACCAAACAAGACAAAAAGCACTAAGGAGTAACAGATTTTATTCCACTTGCATTTTCATTTGGGTTGCATTGCTGATTAAAGGTCCTGGTACAGGTTGTCTTCACTCCCTGTTCAGAGACTGCCTGTACAGCCTGTGGCAGTGCACATGGCCAGGCTGTCTGACTGGCCCCTTCTGCCCTCCCTGCCCAGACTRGTTTCTCTCTGAAGGTGAGGGGTGCTGCAGTGAGCCCAGAGGGATCCCTGCAGCCTCCCCTGTATTCAGGCTCCAAGGCACAGGAGTTCCCGTCCCACAAAGGTTTCCCTCTTCTGTTCACCTCACCTGCAGATTCATGTTGTTCTGCTGAACCCTTGGAGTAACTGATATGCTGGTTTGGACATACTTCAAATTACACCTTCCAAAACCAGCCAAGGGTTCTGTGTGCACAGCATTGTTCAGAGCTCACCACCAGCAGCACAATTAGCTCATTTACCAACAAGGCAACCAGCACAACCTCTAGATRTGACTCACAGCAAAAGCTCACCTGGCTGTTTGGATCTCCAAGTAAGTTACATATATGTGGCACTATCTTACTCAGTGTTAAACTCTGAGCTCCAGATCTGGGAATAAAGAACAAAAAGCACCATTATGAATCAGAGCAGGCTCATGTACACAMCACACAAGGTTTGCAGAAGGTTCTGACTTACGCATTGAGTGTTGCAATAAGGCAGAGGCAAATCCCTTCTCTTGTCCGAAAATTCTTGTGTTTGAATCCTCCCAGCATCCTGTCCCACACGTACTGAGGAAGACAGGAAAGAGAAAAAAATGACATGGGGTAAGAAACAGATTCTCTCTTCCAGCAGACATACACCATACCACCTCTGGAGCTCAGATACAAGCTTTACACCCATCCAAACAGAACAGGACAAAAAGGAGCAAGACACTTTTAGATCTGACTAATTCTTTGTTTTGTGCTGACTTCACACTAACTCCCCACTATGTAAAACATAATTACAGAAAGCAAGTACTTTCCAAAAACCTGGAACAATAACTCTTGACATATACCCATCCCATCCCTGGGAAATCCACTGACACACTCTCACGTGTATCCTGTCAGGCAACAGCCTTCCCAAGTGAAGTAAACATCTTATAACAAGGTGTAGGGAAATTAAGCCATTTCAAACAGAAAAATGGCAGAGAAAACCTTCTGACAGAAAAAAGGTTTCCTTTTTTCCCACAGCCAGTCACTCATGCTGTGGAACATACCTGAGGGTTAGCAGCTTGTTCCATGATTTTCAGCAGCAAGGTCTGATCCTGCTCCCTCACTGAGTCCTTAGAATCTCCCAGCCTATCAAGTAAACTTGGCAGCACTAAGGAAAGAAAACGGGAACATTCAAATCCCTCAGGAAAAAACTGTAACAGTGGCAGAGCCCCTTTGCTCTCCTCCCAAAGCCCAGTGGAGGCACCAGCCKCACTGCCCTTCAGCAGAGCATGAAAACCACCAAGAGCCTCCCAAGTGCTCTCCTGGGAACAAAGACAGCTCTGAGTCCAGCAGCCAGTGCAGGTGGYGGCAGAGTGATGGTGACACTGACACAGAGAACCCTCACCTGTGCCAATCTGGGCCTTGAAGCGATCTTGCAAGCGGGACACCAGTGCAGAGATGATGTCAATCCCCAGGAGAACCACCTGCAAGCACAGAAGAACAGGCAATGAACTAAGAGTGCACTGCAACTGCCATTGCTGCTGAGTGCTAAATTYATATGTATAGATATGCAAGGTACACAAGCCATGTGCATAAACCATTTCAGTATTTGTTGTAACTAGCATTCCTAATTCATTGCAATGATTACAACTATAATTAGAAAATGGTATGCACTAAGAATTGCTTAATKATTTATTGGCAGAAATGAAACCAAACACTTTTATGACGTAACTGGAATTCAAAGAAAGACATCTAGTTTGAGAGAAGCTTCATGACAGGCTACAACAACCAGGGCAGTGGTGGTGGCCCCAAGCCTGCCAGACTCAAGGAGTGTTTGGACACGGCTCTCAGGCACATATGGGATTATTKGGGCTGTCCTGTGCAAGAGCCAGGAACTGCAGCTGATGATCCCTGTGAGTCRCTTCCAGCTCCGGATATTCTACGATACATACATATATTTGCACTCCCGTGTATACACGTACACAGCTGTACTGGTTGTGTACCCGCTGTCCCTCCCGATAGCAGGAGCTCGGTTATCCCCGCAGCCGCGCGTTACCGGAGCGCTGCCGGAGCCGTGCCCTGCAGTGCCGCGGCCGCTCGCCAGAGGGCGCGCTCCGTCGCCGCTGCCGCCGCGCGGTGGCCCCGCCCTCTATGCAAATCTGCGCCCGCATGGCGCGGAGCACTCTGGGTAGCGGTGCTGCCGAAGGGCTCGAACCTGGGTCGGAGCCGCCCGGGCGCGCCGGGCTCCGCGCGGGGCGCGCCCCCGAGCCGGGCGTCGGGCAGCGGACGGGCCGGGGGCGCGCCGCCCCTCGCCGGGACCTAGGCGCGGTCCGCGCTCCCCTACGGACGGCGCGCCCCAGCGGCCGCCAACCGTCCTTATCTGGGGGTTGCGCGGCTGCTCAATGAGCGTATGGCGAGAGCAGCCCTGCTAACGCCTTAGACAACACAGCAGCGCCCGCTCCGTGCGCGGCGCAATTTTTGGAACCTCGCACCGCGGCGTGTGCGCGGCGCGTTCTGAACAACGCTCACCTCGAGCCGAACCGAGCACCCCGCGGGGCTGTGCGGGAGCCGCGTGGGCTGCGACCTCCGGGCATCGCTCCCGCCTCCCGGCACCGCCCCCGTTCTCCCTTCCCCCTCCATGCACGGCGCTGCTCCCAGCGGAGCCCGTGCGGGGCACCCGCGGGGCCGCTCTGCGCTAACCCCGTGCGCTACCCGCGCAGCAGCGATCACTACACAGCCCTCAGCCTGTCACATGGATTCCCTCCACATTCGGCTCCGAACACCCAGGGAACCATGCGTGGTGTGGCAGGGGAAACAGCCTACTACTCCATGCCAAGTATCCTGTGAAAAACACCTTCCTGAATACCAGCCCCTGGATCCTAACTTCTCCCAACAATACAACTTCACCTTCTCCAAAGAGCGCCTGCAGTCTTCTACCATCACAGTAACAGACCCTTCAACACTGCCAATTTTTAATTCAACAATATTTATTCACACACCAAAGGAGCTTTTTCCCTCGTTAAGCTGTGTTTCGTTTTCACATTCATCTCGCACACTGGATTTAATCCACCATTGCCAAATGCTCAGGCAGCTGCCCTAAGGGCTCTCGCTGCCCGTGTCTGCCGGCTCAGGGGAGCCKCACCCGCCTGGGGCCCGGCAGCAGAGCCCCAGCAAGAGGGCGGGCTCCAGAGCCGCATCAGTGCAGAGAKGCTTTTAGGGAAAGTCAATGGCACTCTGAGTGCCAGTCACCATTCACAGCTGCCTGATCAGAGCTCCATCACGGCAGCATCCTGCACAGAGATAAGCGTGCTGCCTGCAATTACAGACATGTGCCCCAGGGATAAATTCGATCCCGGGAGAGGAAGGAATCCATCTCTTCTTCAAACTGCCCGAAAGCCAGGAAGAGTGAGGGGAACTCATCACTCAAACATGAAAGAAAACACATGCACAGTGCAAACATACCCTGCAGTTCACCCCCAGGAGAAGGCCAGGAGGATGAGCTAAGCCATACACGACTTTTTGCTGTTGTCCTTATAAATTAGCACAATTATAACAGTGGTGCTTGGACAGCTATTGAGGAAACAGCAACTGGGGTGAGCAAATGCTACTCCCAACTATGCTGGATTCATTTATCAACCCCAATGTGACACCTGCCTCAGAAGGTCAGAGGCAGAAAGCAGAAATCATGTATGGATTGACAGAGTCAACAGATCCGCTACAGACAGATAACAGACAACCCAGGGCACGGCTGGCAAATGAACAAAGAATTAATTGAATTCCAGCCCTGGCTGCTCTGCACTGAGTGCACTGAAGAGYCCACCCGTTCACTGCTGGAACAGTTACTGGGGCTGTGCCTGAACTAACACACACCAAGGGCCAGGAGGAAGCTCSGGAGCAGCGATGGGCCCTGGCAGCAGCCATCCCACTGCCTGATCCCGGTGCAGGCCTCTCCCCAGGGCAGCCAGCTGGCRGGCACAGCTCCACACCAAGGAAGGGCAGCTCTCCATCCGAAATTCCAGATAATGCTGCAATGCTGATAACTACAGAGCTATTCCAGGCCTTTACATCAGCACGGATCTTTTAGCCTCCTATTTACACGGGCCCCCAAAAGAGCGATCACAGAATCAGAGAGTGACAGCCCTCAGCCTGAGGGTCTGCTTCTGCTCATTTGACTCCTGAGGTCCCCCAAGACAGTCAGTAAAGCAAGTTGTGCCACCCAGTATTCAGCTCATTTGGCATCTGCTGCTGCTTTGTCTTGTTTCAGAGTACTTTCTGTAGGCGCCAAGGGCTGTCAGCAAACCCTTCTCCTGCCTCTCTCCAAATGCCAGGTCATCTCTCCCAGTAAAGAAGTCTCTTGTTAGTTCCCAGGATGCAACACAGCCTTTCCCAATACAGACAGCCCTTTTTTTCAGAGGTCAACAAAAACAACTCAAAGCATCTGTCCTTTAATATCTAGGTGGTGTTGAAAGACTTGCAGGCAGCTCCCCGTATCAGAGAGCAGACAGTCCATCACCATCTGCTCCAGCAGTACACAGTCACCAAGCACGGCAGACAAATCCATCCAGTTTAAAACAAGACACACCTAAAACACTCCCACAAAAGGGTAAAGAAGCTGCACAATCCAAAGAAACCAGAGTGAATCAGCTCCAGGCTACCCCGATGGCCTGGACAAACTCAGAGCGGGGAAGAGACAAGCCCCTCCTTCCACTCACCACACCATGCCACAGCAGGGATGTGATGGTGGCTGCAGGAACCTTCATCCCCTCTCTTTGCAGGGAAGCAGCAGTGGGGGGGGCAGTACATCCTCACAAAGTCACTGCACTCTGCCAGCCTCCTGCTGAACTTTCCACGCCTGGCAGCTTGGGACCTAAATGGGAATGCAGGAGAGAGCTTCCACAGCAGCTGTGACACCAGCTTGCTTCATGCTGCTCCAACAATGGTGACACAGCTCAGCTATGTCACTTTGAAGTCTGTCTGAGAGGTTCTCTTTGGAGAAGGGATGGGAAATGGAAGACAAGACTTCTAAATCTCAATATGAAAAAAAAAAACGAACTGTAAGAGTATTCAACCAGGCGTTTTTTTAACAGTTACTTAGATAATCTTTTGGATTCATAAGCAAAAACATGGAGAAACGCTTGCATACTTGGAGTAAATTTAATATACTTACAACAAAAGTAACACTTCAGATTACACACTGAGAAGTCCAAGGCAAGCACAAATGGCTCTCATCACTGCTGGTCTGATCAGCATTGATCAGTCAGAGAGGGAGCAGTTCTAATTCCTTGTGACATGAAACATCCACCCAACTGAACTGGGCCCTCAAGACCAAGCTGAAGTTAAATTATATTGGCAAATTTAGTTTTGAAGCCAGGTATTTTGGGTAGCACTGCAGTAATCAAAGTCCTGTCAGAGAAACCTGGAATCAGCTTCTGAAATGCTGGATCCCACCTGCACACGACTATAACCACATCACCCTGGAACAGTCCATCTCCTTCTGCCATTCCAAGAGTTAACATTCATCTTCCAAGGCAGCACCACATCTGCACTGGAAGCATGAGTCCATCTCCCCAGCCCAACAATCCTCTGAGAGACATAGATGTGAAGTTTTTTTGTACAAYACAATTTGCAAAACCAACACCAGCAAATAAAAAGGCAGCAACAGTAGCACCACTGGTTTTACTGGCATGACTATAAGCTATGGCCAAAGAGCTGAATGAGGGAAAACTTTAAATATATATTCTTGGTTTCTTTCTCTAGATTGATGAGATRCCATCCATTCTGTCACAGACACCACCTTGAAAATCATCAAATTCCCTGATGGAATTAGGTGAACCAAAATACCCAATAAAACCACCAGCACTTGTAAAATAAGCAAAAAAACTGGTTATTGAAAGTTCTTCTTCATTTACAAGCCTGGTAACAGATGAGCAACTCAGTAAAAAATGCATAGTTCTACAGTGAAATAAATTCCAGGAGAACTAAGGTTATTTAAATGTTGGGAGACATTAAGAAAAGGTTGTCAGAAATTATCTCTACAGTGAYGTATTTTTACCACTACTGTTAGGACACAAGGGCACCTTTCATGTGCAAAAGCAAAAAATTCCAGTAACTATCTTCTGGATTCAGAAAAAAAAGCCAACAAAAGCCCCTCAGTTGTCTCTTGATCTAAAAGTTAGAGATTTTGTAGAACACATGAAAAATTCAAAGCAATTTAAAGAAAATGCACCACAGAGCAAAAAGTTATCATTACAAAAAATCCACAAAGACAAACARGGTGATGCTTAAAAGAACATGATCACCCTGAAATGCAGACATCTGCTTCCAGAAGAGCTGACAAGTATGTCCCATGTGAAAGAGCTGGACCAAGTCAGCCCTCAATCACAATGCTCCTTACCCTGTCTCTGCTCAGGGGAACTGAAGGGGGAGTTCCAAAGAATAAATTCACCCTGTTTTGCAAAGATTCTCAACTTGTGGTTGTGTATGATGAGAAGAGGAGCAGCCACTGGGCTTTCTCCAAAGGACATGGAGGGAAGCACAAGTTGCAGAGTCACTGCTGTAGAGTACAGGAGGCTTTTCTACCCTGAGCAAGGTCAGAGCTCCAGACAGCACAGCAGGTAAATCACCACTGACACAAAATACAGTCTGCTAAGTCTCCAGGGAAGCAGMACTCATGGTAATACAACAGGAGACTGCAGCTGAAAGCAGAGTTACAACTTACTTCACACTTTCACATCTCAATTACCCCAAACACTGCTGGAGAAACAGCAGCAGCACCATTGTTTCAGGAAGGTGGTCCTGCTTATGCAGCTTCTTACAGCTATGGATACTCAAGGCTTAGTGTCCTCACATGAAACGACATCAAAACAAAACCTCTGCACTACCAACTGCTATTGCCTTTGGTTCCTCACCACAAAACAGTTAAATATCTTAGTCACAAACACTATTCCATACATTTCCACTGCCCCCAGCTGAGCATTTACACTTATAGCCAGGTCYTCAGCCAGGAAGTAAAAATTAATATAACTGTGAGCACTGATGAAATCTTGCCCTGGGATCAGCACCACTACTTCTCTGTAGCTTTGGTAACCAGTTGCATCTCAGAGCTCAAGGCATAATGAAGCCTCATACAATTGTATGAAGCATTCCTTTTGCTACAGAAAAGCAAAAAGAATATGGCAAGGAAAATAACAAGGCCATTGCATTGGCCTGTTTAGCTTTTTGTAGGAAAACGGAAAGCCTTTATTATGGCAACTAATCAATTTCCAGCACAGCAATGAGCCTTATTAACAGAGCAGGCTGCTTTACCTAATAACACTGCCTTCCCCTCCATTAGCAGCAAAAGGCTGCTACAGTGCACAGAGCAAGTGAGAAATCACACTGGGAATCTGCCTGCAGGCAGAACCATATTAGCTGGAGCACCTCAAAAGCTCYGAGCACAGAAGCACTGACCCCAACTCCATCTCTAACACTACAAGAATAGAAAGGGTCAACACATTTTAAAACTGGAACAGAAGTGTTTCTGAGGGTTTAGACAGCATCTGGAAAAAAACAAGGCAAGCACACAACCTAGCAGATAATCACTGACAATCTTCTGCTCCCTTAGGACTCACAAAGTCTAGTAACAACTGTGAGGATGTTCAAATATCCAGATACTCCCCTTGATCACTAGTTCCCAAGCTTCTGAACATCTGCACTTCCAGATTACACCATTCAACACCAGCTTTTATGATGCAATGATGACAGGATGCATGGCCAGCCTCATGAGGAGGGCACCAAAGAGGTGCAGACACAGCAAAGTCCCAGCAGCTGTTGGCAATGTGAAAAAAGCTGGGGATCAGTCAGGGAGGCAGAGCAGCCACAGTGGTGAGGAGTAGGCAGCAGCCAAAGTGAGTGGGAAACTTACTAGATGATGACAGCTCTTGCTAGGTCGTGGCTAATGAAGCTTTGTTCTTGCCTTGTTTGGGAAGAAAGGAACACATGCAATTAAAAATGCAATAGCATTTTCAGTAGCCCCAGTCTTTGTAACACTCTGGAAACACCCTAGGACCTAGAGCTTTCACAGCACCTCCCACCCTGCACAGACAGACTGCCTGCTCAGCATGTACCACACACTCCTACGCCTTTGGAAAGTGTCTCCAGACACAATCAGCAACAGCTTAATGTACAACAGTGAAGAACTCCATTCAGAAAAGAGGAAAGGTTCAAGATGCCTTTGTCAGCCACAGAAAGATACAATAGCCCAGGAAAGTGAAGAGATGGGTGCTAGGTAGAGAAAAGGATGAGAGGTGGGAAGAAGGAATTCCACAGAGGAAGGCACCACTTCAGCCAGAATCCTGCTCATACTCTTTCTGACCCATTTGGGAGAAAGCCTAGAGGATGACCCTTAAAGGCACAGGTTAAAACACTTCCCAGTCTCACCAACACCAGTGAGGGGTGCAGCTGAGCTACATCTAACCCAGCATCTACAGGACCTAGCACAGCCCATACAGTGATGCTTCCCACTGTTCCATAAGGTCAGTGAAGACTGAGTGCTACTGCCTGAGCTCTTGACTACACCAGTTTCTTCTTTTGCCATTCCCTCTTACTCTCTCTCCAAGCTATTCTTCATTGCTGTTTCTCAATTCATGTCAAACAACTTTAAGGGAGAACTTTCAGAGGCTTACCATCAGTGCTATACTCCAGCTAAAACCAGGACCCCAGCAGAAACAGTGTCACAAGAACACAGAAGGGGACAGTCCCAGTGCTGACCTGCTCCCCTGAGTGTGCCYGTGCAGGTGGAACCAGACCTCACAGCAGCAGGTATGTACCAGTGCCTGTCTGCAAGCTGGGCAGCTGTCAGCACGCCCTCTGCTTGAGCTGCTGTGTGATCCTGCAAGGGACAGGGATGTTTGAGTGAAGTGACACCACTGGCCCCAGCCTAGCACTCTGCACACTTTCTGACACAGCTTTTGGCTCAGCAGCTTCAACAACTCTGTAGCCCAAGCATGCCTCTTGCAACTGGTCTTACCATCCAGCTCTTAGCACAGCTCTTGATCAAGTCCAGCATCACTTTTAATATCRTTTAACTTTTGGCAATAAGATCTCTTCCAAGACTTTGATCTATCTAGTCTAGGAAACCAATGAAAAAATATTCTGTCCCTGCCCATTTAAAAGTTAATTCTAGCTTAGAGTGTAATGCTTTCCACATTTCAGAACCAAATCCCACATGTCACTTAACACAAAGGAAATAGAAATTATTTAATGTTGACCTSCTCAACTCCTTTTGACCTGTGTGTCTTTCCCTTTGCCTTTTTGGCTGTCATCATTGAGATCTGGAGCAACAGCTGATGCATCACTGTGAGCTCTCACAAGAGAATAAAACATCTGTTTTCCTCCCTCAGACTGAAAACAGACGCCTTTTTAGTTGTGTCCAACAGATACTCGATTATATGACAGCATAGTGAGGCACAATGCATCTAAATCAGGGCACGCCCTCGGGCCACATGGGTGCCTGGCATGTGCTCAGGAACCCAAAAAGGCTTTGCAATCTCAGGCAGGCTACCTATGCACAAGTATCCAGGGTCTGGGACACCTGCCCACATCAAGGGGAGTTTTCTTGCCATGGAAATGTCTGCAGAACTGCTCTGGAGCAAACACCRCATGCACCAAGTGCTGTGCAGTCCCTCTGTGGCTCTGCTGTGTACTTGGGGCTTCTCTAATGAGCTGTCTGGAAAACCCAACTCCACACAAAAACCACTCCTTATCAACCAACTCWCCTGACATTCCAGATCTGAAAGAGGTGATAGTAGTCACCATGGGACAACTCTTCAACAAAACCTGCCTGGAGAGATTTTCCTTGCTACAGTAGTCACAGCATATCTCACTGCTACGAAAAACTCCTGCAAAGGACACCTGGGGAAGCCCAGCCACAGCAGTGAGGTGAACAGCCTGGCAATCACTGGTTCAAGATTCAGCTTGGGACACATGGATGGGCTGACACTGCTAAGACAGCTCAAGCAGTGCCTGTTCCATGTCTGTTTCTGTGGCTGAAGCAATCCAGTCTCCAGACCTGTTCAACTGCAAGCATTTTACAGAAAAAAAAAAAAAAAAAAAAAAAACCCAAACTAAATCCCAAAAAAACAAACAACCATACCCCCACCCCCCAACAAATCAAAACCAGAAAAAAAAAACGAAAAAAAACCCACCCTCAGCCAAACCAAAACAAACAAAAAATCAACCACAMACAAGGGACGAGAAGGGAATTCTGCATCCTGCCCTGCTCGAGAGAGCCAGCGTTTTGCTAAGGGAAAAGAACAAGCCATCTGAGCAGCTGACAGCACAAGTGGAAAACCAATTGGAAAATTATAGGGACAAACCACATACACTCTGGTTTCTATATCCAGCTCTAGAAACACATTTAAACAAGTCAGGCAAATAGCTCCTATCAATGCTGTAGTGCCACAGCTACACAAACAAGCATCCATCACGTTAAGAGGTTTCCACGAATTCTTGTGGATTAATACAAGTAAAGTATTAATTAAGTGTTCAACTAAATCATTAGTTCTTGGATTAATTATCTTAAATGGAACTCTTTAGAACTGAAACAGATCAGAGGAACAGAAGCTGTAAGTGTAACAAAAGAAGCCACTTAGGGTTCAGCACAGGTACACAAGAGCTGACACCCTGGGGGAGCTCAGCCACACCAAGCAGGTACCTCCTGRACAGGCTCTACTCACCTTTCACAATGCTTTTACTACATTTTTCTCTCCTTCACAACTCTTAGTGTTATTTTCAACATAACAATGGCTAAGCTGARTCAAGTGTTTAAATAACTTTTTTTGTGTGGGTGTGATTTTAGAAGACTGATGCCTTGTTTTGTAATTCTGTTATTTTCTCAGAGGTTTGTTCTCACTGGACACTTGCTGACAAGATCAGCATTCTTGCTTTCTGCGGAAGAGACTGGAAGCTATGCAAGCCYTCCTGCTCCTGTAACTCCAGAAGTGGTTTATTTCCTTTGAGACATGTATTCCAAAATGAAGGATCCCATTATTATTTTTTGTTTTAAATAAAGCAACAAAACTTTCAMACAGATGGGAAAGCATGGTCACTGTTAGAACTCCAAAACCTGGTGTCTTGTGAATTCTGAAACAAAGACATAATGCTGGATGTGACAGTGTGCCATTGTTAACCTGACATGAAAAGGATGCCAGACTGCTTCCTCCCATCCCAGCTAGCCTTATTGCACATTCCAAAGTGAGTAAAATTAAACATTAACTCTTTACTTTTAGCATAAGAATGGGCCTCATCAATAAATTCAGCTGAGAATTTGTTTCTGAAGGCCAATTAGTTCAACACTACCTCCCCTCCACTGCTCAAATTAGATCAGTCAGGTTCTAGAGAAGGTGTGTTGTTGTACTTGATTCTTAACACACGGGTCTTCAGCTGAAACTGACTTCTACTGTTCATTAAAACCTAACTAGAATGAACCTACTGTTCATTCTAGTTAGAAGCAGCCCTGTCAATCCTAAACCAGGTTTAATGAGCTGCTGTGTCGCCACCCCTAAGACCCTGCTGATACACTGTGAAACAGAAAAACCTACTTTATTTTTTTAATCCTTCTCTGTGTACAGTAGTGTAACCCAGGCAGCATTTTGTWGCCCCCAAAGACTCCAGCTACATGATCTGACCCATGAGAATCTTGGACTTCAGCAGTGTTCCACACAGCTAATAAAGGATCTGCAACATGGATAAGGGAGCAAGATACACACACACTTCTAGGTCAAATACTGCCAGTCATACCAGGAATTGAGTTGTTCTTTTCAGCGAAGAAAAAGGCATTGGGCTTTTGGTTCATTTATCTAGGAGGTTTTAACTTAACATCATCTGATAAAAGTAAAAACTTCAAAGTCACACAGCGATAGGCTTCAATTACTGTTTCTCTATCAGTCTGTCAGTGGCTAAGTGATTCAGGAAGGAGRAGGGAATGCTGCTGGCAAGTCTCTTGCAGTTTAAGGCACAGAAGCTATTTCAGCTGAATTGGAGATTGAGTTTCACAGATAGTAACTATGACAGGCTAGAAAACATAATTTAGAGGATTTAAAATATGACAATGCCCAAGGATAACACAGAAACATAATATGCTTTTCAGATAACACTGCTTGTAGTACAGGTGAGAGATCAAGTGGCTGCTTTTTCTTAAGAACAGACACTGTAAGAGAAGTCAAGCAGATAAGTTGCTAAGTCTTCCACAAAATCAACACCACAAACTGACTCAGAAGCAGATGCAGCTACAGTTGTGCCTCTTCTTGCCCTTCATCCTTTTCCTCCTGTAGGTTAATAGCACTTTCCTGCACCACAGCAAGACAGGAGATACAAGGTAGTGTTTTTCATTAGTTTTCATGTCCTCATCTAGAACTACTGAGCATTATTGTTATCATAAACTTGTCACACTGAGGTCCAGCAGTACTGTATGTTGGAAAGAGGTATTATTTGGCTTCTCCATATACATCTGCCTGCAGTGTTGGGACTGTGCCAGCATGCAGTCCAGTAACAAATGTAGTTCAGTCTAAGATCTATAGATGCAGGAAAAAAATATCCATGCAGACCTACTCGTACACTCACATCACCATTTAAAGAGATTTCTCCTCCATCTTTCAAAGGACTGGGAATTTGAGTGTGCACTTATACATTCTGTTCCTTGTCTCCAAATTCGTACATCAAAGAAGATGCCACAACCACAAAGCAACATGGAAACAAAGCACAGATTCTTTATTAACTCTTTCTTTATAAAAAATCTTCAAGAGGTATGCAGGCCCTGCAGTGGTTTCTGCTGTATCTTGACATTTTCATCAACCAAAAGTAAGGAATTTGGATTAGCTACTACAGCCCAGATTCTGACCCATGAGACTAGCACAAAACCAGAACCTTGAACCAGATGTCTGCATTCACATTCTCTCTGTCCAGAAACAGGACAGGGAAATCAGCTGCCACTGCAAATTTCTCTCCTTTTGATGACTTAATTCAGAATCACCTAAATTCTATCAGGTAGGGAAAAAAATTCCAGAAACCGATTTTTAGCTACTAAGCTACTTCAGACTACTACAGAGACCACACGCTCTTTAAAAAGCTGCCCAATTATATGCTGACCTTACACGGGCTTTGATGGTTTCTTTAAGTGACTCATTAAGTAATCCAAGATAGTGAAAACTTTATTTTGCAAGAGAGGTTAATGCAGTTACGTTATTTTTCCACAAAATTCTTCTTGATCACTAGATAATTAGGACTAGGAGTCAAGATACGGCAGCATTAACATCTCCCTTTTACCACTTCTCTCCAGCAAGAAATACAAGGTCCCAGGAAAAATAACCATGGAAAGCAATCCCAAATGCCTCCTTAGGGGGGTTTGAGAAGGCATATAACACCAATCAACACCAGCACTGYTTTTATTGTTCCTTTCATCTGTACAAAGCAGCATGCAGGCAAACAGCACCCTTCCAGCCTGCACTGTCTCAGAAAGAACTTGAGGAAATTCTGACTTTACAGAAAGGAACTGAAGTGTTTCCAGGTGACTCCTGAGCATCACAAAACAAAGTTGCTGTAGCAGAGGTAGGATGGGTCTCCCAAGTGTGCCCTCCAAAGCCTTTGGTCAGGGTCTCTTCCCGCACACAGCTGATGTGGGTCTGGCACAGGTGCCTCACAGCCMCCCTGAGCCAAGAGCCAGCCCAACACCAGCCCCGCTCAGCAGGGAGCTGACAGACCCAGCTCTGTCCTCACCAGGGGAGAGAAGAGCAGCACAAGTCGAACCAGTTTTCTGCTCGCATAATAACAGCAGCTCAAGAACTCCTGAGGCAAGTCTAAGAGCCATTGCTGGCTTCYTGCAGGCGCTCACTGCAGCAGCACACTGCAGTGCAGCCACAGTGCCTGTGAAAGGCACACTCTTCCTCAGGCTGCAGAGCTAACCAGGAACACCAAAAAGAGAACTCCACCAAGGAACGGAGAGGAARGACTGTGAGCCTTAAACAGTCAGTCACAAACCAAAGCACCATTAACACCACCCAYCACTTGTGCCATGTACATCAGGTGACTGTAAGGCACTCCATAAGCACGGTGACCACCAAGGGAAACTACAGCCCAGCTGTACTTGTACAGGACATTTCTGCTGCAGCCTCCAAGACTCTTTCTCCCCTCTGCTGTTGCTTTTCAGGCTGTACATGCAAGTTCATCCAGAGGAGACTGATTTGAACCATCTGTCTCCAAGGGCAAAATCCTCCATGCACAAAGATCRATACTACTTCTTCTACAGGTTCCCTTCCCAGAAATGCCCTTAATTCATATAATCACATTCTTGATCACAGCTGAAGTTCCCAGAGTGACATTTCAACATTGTGACCCACTTGTCTACCACAGCAAGAAAGCCTCACAACAATGTCTCCTTGGTATGACTGTAGCTGCACTCACCCCATCTGCCAGCATGCTCTTTCCCTGCCACATGCTGTGCCTTTCTAGAGATTACAAAAACTATCTCTGCCCACGACAATTCCTTTAAAGCTTCATCCCACATCTCCCCCAGCTCTTTGTTAATGACACTGCTACACACCTGGAGCTGGAAGCCAGAGCAGCTACCATAAAATGGCTAAAGATTCCTTTAGATCCTCATTAAATAATGAAGATGTCACACATGACCCCTCAATGAAAAGGAGGCATAAAAAAGGCCTTTGCCTTTGAGCATACTACCTACAGGCAGAAGAGTTCTGTTCTTCCCTACCCTTCAATTATTTAGCACCTTTCTGGGATGGAGAGTGGTGTGCCCTCCCCCTTGAATCCCACCAGATCCAGCAGCACAAAGCTCTGCCAGCACATTGCAGAACAAGGCACAAACCACCAGCCTCATTTGGCACACATTAACAATTGTACTGAAAATCACATTGAAGAGATTTTGCTAGCATGGACTTGAACAAAGGTGGTGATCATCTCTTCCCATATCCTCCAGCAGAAGGATAAAGRGAAATCCTCTTAGATTAGCTAGAAAGAAAATTAAACATGCAGAGCAGAGGGGCACTGGAGCAGACTGATTCGGGAGAATGTGAAATCTTCAAAGGATATATTTTAAGCATAGGTTGGATAAATATCTGACAGAAGACATCCGGGTATATTCATTTGTCTTCTGTGAACAATAAACTGGATTTGACTGTTTCCTGAAGTCCCTGGTATTACAATACCTACAAAGCCTCAAAATTTCCTCCCTTGCCATTAGAAACACATTAACAGCGATGTAAGTTATTAGTTAGTAAGCATCCTTTATGAACAATAAAAGGCAGAGTGATAGACTCTTATTAGCAATCCTCTGTAGGAATACACTACACTGGCTAATAAAAGTTACTCCCCAGGGTAAGGTGGACACCCTGGTTAAYAGAACTCTCCAACGCTGGCTTAAATCAAGATTAGTGTACAGTCATGAAGTATATAAAGACTATGCTGAACCTTAGGCTCCCTCTCCTAGGTCTCAAACTCAAACCATATCCATCCTTTCTTCCCATGCAGGATCCTTAGCAAATTCTACACCAWTTATGCCAACTTAAACACACACACAAATACAATTTTCTTCTTGACAAAACTTACTTTGAGCCAAGCTTTGAGAAATACAGAGCATGTACATTATGAGATTTCTTGGAATAACGTATTAGAGAAGGGCTCACTCAGAGAACATGAAAGAGCTTTCTCCTCACTGCAAGATGCAAGGAGACATTTGGATTCTATCATGCTGAGCTGCTACAACACCCATAAAACTCCTCATATTTGTGACATTCATTATCCAACAGCAATTAATACATCTTAACAAACTTTTGGCTCTTCAGAACAACTTTCTAACCACCCCTACACCTAACTTCACAAAACACACATGCTGGACTCTGCATGAAAAGGAAACAACCTCAGAATATTCAGCATGCTCTGTCTTGGGTTCCATATCAGTATGACTCAGTTGTGCTGGTTTGCAAGACCTGCTACCAAAGCCAGAATAACACACAAACCAGCCCTTTCCCAATTAAATCAAACTCATTTATGCCACACTAAGTGAGTTAAACCTTGTAAAAAAGGCTCCAGGCCACTCAAAGCAATAGAAAAATTACTTTAGGCTTGCAGCATTTTACTTATTAGAGAGAAGTTTAAACTGAATTGCACAAAACTGTGTCAAAAGAGATTTGCATTATTTCCTAGACCATATGGAAATTGTCTTACCACCATATCATCTTTAGCTGTTGGCTCTGGAAGGGGCAAGACACAAGCTGATCTTAAGTTAGACATCCTTCCCCAACCTCAGATGTCTTGACACCACCCCCCTTTTCAAATCACTACAATGGGCCAATATCCTCAATTTAAGAAGCAGAAACATTTTCCCTAAAGAACAGATAAGAGACTCAGGAAGAAGGGAAGACTTCACAAACTTGGACACTGTATACTGAATCCGAGTGTGTAACAGCCCAGCTCCTGCGTGTAGCACAAGCCCTGCCCATCCACTGGCTCCTAGCTATGAGGTTCACAGCTTGTGCCCCCAGCCCGTGCAAACAGACTCACTGCTCTTCAGACAAGAGAGGATATTAAACAGCCCGGGTTACCTGGAAATAGAAACTTTATTTTAAAACCTTATCTCAGGATTTTTTTTTTTCAGCTGTGGGTAGCCTGAATACTATAAAGACAGAGATCACCAAAACACATTAGTTACTACAGGCTAGTCTTACACATAATTGTGTAGAACTCATMTCACATTACTGCAATGCCTATTCATCCTAAAACCACAGAGAAAACAGAGCCTAGCTTGCAGTTAGGGTTTCCTAAAATTTCACATTCAACTTCTGAAACTCTTCAAGAAATTTTCTCCAGAGCTTTCCCCTGAACACAGATGAACAAATGGGCAACCAACTTCCAAGTGGGGCACTCTGCGCTGCTGCTGCAACTGTGTCCTCTCTTGCAGCCTTTAAGCAGGGGACAACCTCCTACAGGCAGGGAATGCATCTCTCTGCTGACTGCAAACACSTGCAGGCAGGACAGAAACAAGCCCAAAAACTCTGTTGATGTCTGCATCAACTCTGAGGTATCTGAAGTGTCATCTCATGAGCCACTGCAAATACACTGGACTGCTATTCTCACTCCCGACACAGAAGAGCTTGGTTGTGGYGCAGACCTGTGGTTTGCAAACCTGGCTTTTATCACTACCACTTTTTACAGCCTGAGCACCCAGTGGAGGGAGAAGGGTTTGGTGCAAGCTGAGTCAGTAGCAGTCCCTTCATTATTAACCACTCTTCAMTATCACTCTACTCGTACTGGCACCAAAGAAAATCCACACAGCTCCTTCGCTGGTCAGACTGGGAGCAGTAGAGTTTGCTTGACAAGGATCTGCAAGAGAAGTTTTCTTCTTTCAAACCTGGACTACACAATACGTTTGGGAAGAGGAGAATGGCAAGGTTCTGCCCTCCAGTCATTTCCCAAGAGCCCAAAATACTGGAGGCACAACTGCAATCACCRGCTGCTAGAGCTGCCAGCTCAGCAGCAACTAAGCCCTGCCCATGGCTCCAGAGTGAATTCACTGTGGTGGTTGAGGAACTGGGCAAACAGACCAGACTCAACAACTGAATCCTGTCAATACACTTCTCCCTCCTTTAAACARCCTCCTTGAGACCTGGGGGTACAAATCATCATTAATCTGGAACGAGAAGCATCTGCATGTGGCATTAGCCAGAACACCTGCATATAACAGCAAGAGAGAAAACACCTTTTCCCCTGGAGCTAATCCCTGCAAGGGCACCTGCTTTCCCAGCAAACTTTASACCAGCAGAAACCCAGTGCCCACCCAGCTGATCACCACTGAGCAACCCAGACAGATGGTCTTTAACTTGTAATTGTAATCTTCTGACACACACAAAACCCACCTGCAGTTTAATCATGTTTTTACACAGAAGGGGCCAAGGCTGGCAAGCAACCCACCTTCCACACAGTGAGGAATCCTTTTCAATAGGAATTTGTGGAGCAGCCTCCATATTTAGGGGGTGACATACAGCTTCATAGAAACATAAGGCAAAAAATGAAGAGTGTGAAAACTATCCAGGGATTTCCTCTTCACTGTGCAGTCACCTTGCCTGCCAGCCTATTTCAGTCATGCAGGCAGAGGAGGGCTTCCTCCCACCATGTCTGGTACAAGTGTATTCCTAAGACTGGTCCTGTACCCCTCCCTGTGACAGTGCTGCACACCAGGTTCTGTGCTCAGTCACACCAGAGCAGGCCAAGGAAGCTCCAGAGCAGTCTTGGCCCCTAGAGCCAAGCAACCTAATGCACCTGCTGGTGCAGCAACCAGAGGAGGGGGAGCAGCTCCACATGAACCTCTACCAATGCTGCAGTAAATACACTGAAATCTTCAGAGCAGTTTCCTTACCCAGCAGTGGGCAGAAGGGAGGCAGGGTACACTGCAAGCCCACTTCCAGATTTTCCCTRTAGTATTGCCTCACTACTTCATCTGTGGAGTAGGAACCAAATACAATCTCTGCCTTAATGCCTGCTGACTAAAGAACATAGCATCAATATTTAAACCAGTCAGATTCCCTTGACAAAAAGCAACACATTTATGCCATGTCTATTGTTCAGGCAGGTAGGAGCAGCAGGCTTCAGTGATGGATTTAGGCATTTTGTTGGTCTGAAAAGTAATTCCAGATACTTTCAGATGAAATGAACTACAGAATTTAAAAATTTATATTAATCTCCTTCTTCCAAAATAATTTTATTTTCTTTTGATCCAGCATCAAAGACTTTAAAGATATGTACATCATTAACTATGCCAATCAGAAGAGCAGTGAACCTGCAAACCAACTATTTACAGTATATGTTGAAAAAACATGAACTAAGTATTTCTAAATCAGATCTTGCAAGATCAGGGTTCGAGAAGCAGGGAGGTTTCTCATAACAAGCAGGACTTTCAGGAAGTTTTATACAGATTAGTTCTAGTGAAAGCTTTAGACATCAGACATCAAATAACATTATCTCTATTGAAGGAGTCCATGCTCCAACTCAAACACTGGACAAACACAGAAGATGGCACAACACAAAGCATGGGCCACCACCACAGCCTGAGACCCACCAGGYCCAGAAAATGACAAAGACTGACATGAGGCTCAACTGTCCACAGTGCAGCCAGATCACCTACTGCTCACCACTAACAAAAGAGCATAAGGAAACAGGGAATCTCCCCAGGAGCCGAACATTTACCTCCCTGTGACTCTCCTTGCAGACTCCTGGTGCATGTGCACAAACTTGCTTTCAGCAGCAACTTGAAGCTCAYAGCATTAAGGAGAAAATTAGCTGTGCAAGTCAAATAAAAGCACGTATGCTTCTTTTCAAGTTTCCTTTTAATCTTTTGATGCTAGATAAAAGGAAAAAAACAAGATTCATCTCACAGATATGCAACTGTTCCAAAAATGAGCACTGAAGAGCAGAGATTCAAAACAGGCACAAAGATGAAAACAATATCCATATGCAGGTTAAACATGTCATCCACAAACACTGAACCTGTCAGTGAGAAAGAGAATGCTTGTGGCAAAGAATCTCTTTCAGCTCTAGGTGGGTTCACTCCTTTTCTCCCTCCCTGCCAAGCCTCAAGCCTCAGAGGAGCAGGATGCACCCTCAAGTTCAAGAAGAATGTGTAAGAATGCAAGAATGTGGACACTACCACAGGTCCTGGGACAACCAAGTATCTGCTGCTCAGCTTTTCCTAACACCTCACTCTTAGCTCTTGTGTTTGCCACAGAACAGCAGCCCTTTCAATACAATGACACGAACCCAAGCAACCAATGCTCTGGACAAGGACAGCTCTCGTGACTGAAACCCTAATTCCAAATCACAATCCAGCTTGTAATGGTGGTTAGTCAGCTGCTCTCCTCAGATGCTTATACCTAGAATGATTCCATTCAAGTCAAATGAGATAGCAGATTTCCCACAAAATAACCAAGAGAAGATTTCAGGATGTCAAAACAAACATTGTCTGGAAGCAGATGGAATCTCACACTACTGATCTAGGAAGTGCAAAGGAAACAGCAAGAAGAAGAAAAGAAAATGATTGAAAACAATATCTGTCTAGTATCAAGCTACATTATTTTAAGGAATACAGGCAGCAAAAACTATGACCTCTTTATCCTACATTATTTGCACCAGTAACAGATTTTTAGAGGCAGAAGGGCCTCATTAGATCAGTTAATCTGATATCCCATGTAAYACAGTACACAAAATCCCAAGCAGTTTCTTCTGCACTGAAACCAATTATTTTCTATGAATAAAGTATTTCTTTTGAAACGGCGTTAGGGTTTAACTTAAGATCCTCAAATCAAATAAAGGAAGAAAATCACAACTAAGAATTGTGACCAACAATTTCTTTTTTGCTATAGATACAGACAATCCCTATACCACAGTAAAATGCAGGAAAACATAAGCATTTTTGTCAYCTGCCAAAAAGGGACTCCCCACTCCCAATTCTAAACCAATAGTTTTCATCCTTCTGACACATACAGTGATCTACAAAATACTTTCTAATAAGGATGTGGATCTCTACAGCGCAAACAGAAGCCCACAGACAAYAGCCTCATTTCTTTCAAGTTATCTTTATAGCTCCCTAAACAATAAACCAAGTTCCACGTGGCTGAGAGCTCACAGCTTCGAAACTGGTGTGCTGCTCCCAGTGTGCAAAAAAGCAGAGAGGGCTGGGGTTGATCCCATATCCATTCCTAGGGCRGTATAAAAAAACTGTAATAGCCCAAGATTTTCCCCCCATCTTCTATTGTGTAAGCTTTGTACAAAATAGTGCATTTAGAAGATGCCACATTCACAAAATACCAAAGTAACTAGCACAGAAGGCAAAATTTCTGATATGAATTCACATATAATTGATTTTAAAAAATAACTATCAATSTGTTGCTACTTTAAAATCACTGAAACTATCACATGGAAATACAGATTCAAAAGCTTCAAATAGTGGGAGTGGAAAATCATAAATTTCAATCACAAACTCTGACTTCTGTAACAAAAGACTAAACAAGATTAGTTTACCCCYCCATTACTTATTATTAAAGGAATGCCTCAAAGGAATGTCTCCCAGAAAAAAATCTCCATAAGAAACAAAATTTAGATGTAAATTAATCCTTATTAACATGCACACAAGTAACACAGGCATGTTATTAACAGCATTTGAAGAGCTCAAACTAAAAATAAACAGACAGATCTTCCACACATTAGAGGTGGTGCTCATCCAAAATTCTGTCCCATCTCCAGAGAGCCTGCACATGGCACATTGCAGCAGCTGGGGTCTCCAMCTTCAGTGGCAGCAGGATTTGGCTCTTAATTAAGTTCCAGACTTCCCATTGTCCCAACCCTACCACACCTTTCCTGACTAAAAAAGCAGGTTTTAGAGCATTTTTGTTTTAATTGTTCCTCAGCCAAGTTTGGCTGTWGAGCCATTTTCCAGCACACATTCACTTACCAGAACTGCTTCTCTCATTTATCACAAGTGTCTCTCTGATCCCTGGAAAACAACCCCCCAGTAACACACTTTATTTCCATCCTCCCAGTCTGAAGATGCCAGACTTCAATGGTGATARCCATGAAGAAAACAGAAGGAAGATAAAACAGGCTCAGGGCAACTTCTTGATGTGCCAGAASTTTTTCCTGGCTCAACTCCCACCCTGATGAACCCATCTAAAAGTCCTGCCCTTGGCCTCTTCTCTTTGCCTGTGATTCCCTTATACCAGTTTAAAAAGACACACCAGAATSTCTCCTCCTGCTCTCTTCCTCTCAGACTGCCACATGAGAGTCACCACTGCAYATCTTCCCACAAGGACACCAGAGTCTATCCCACACTCATCTTTCCCCACAGCTCCATCTCTCCCCAGACCAGCAGCTCCTTTCTCCTCCAAGCTCCTGGCTCATGCACCCCTTCAGATTCCCCAGAGGGCTTTATCCAAGCCTTTTGGATTGTGAGCATTAAGCTGTCTGCACAACAAGTGGTTCTTTGAGACAGGGACACTTGCACAGCTCCCCCCTCTTTCTCACTCTGTGTCTCACCCCCCAAAGCACAGCCTTTGCTCTGCAGTGTTCAAGGGCTGCAGCTGCACCAAAGGAGCCCCTCTGAACGGGAGCATGAAAACAGCAGGACCACCTGAACCACTCTTTGTGCCAACAGACTTACACTGATGTTTGACCAGTGATCTTGGAATCATCACAAAACACACTTATGCAAAACAACTGTGATAAATATGGATTCTAGTCAAAACACAGAGAACACCACATGGAAGCCTGGAGTACCCACACAGAGTATAAAGTACATATTCCAGCAATTCATTCTGGCTCTTCTGTCTAAAYCAACTTTCCCTTCACCTTATTTCCCTCCTTTACATTAGCTGAAAGAACTGGGGAGCCCATGGACCCATGTGACCTAGACAACTTCACTACTACATCACGAAAAACCTGCTTTCCACAGACAAAAGCCAGCAAGCCACTCTCACACCAGCTTTCACATGGGGTAGTTTTGCAACAGAGCTATCACCTAGAAAAGTCACCAACTCTCGCTCTTAAGTGCTTGTCCAGCTTCAGCACAGTCTGCCACAATTCTCATGCACTACTTCCTCCTGAAAATGGCCACCAGAAAACTCAGAAATGCCTATCAGASAGCCATCAATTAGATCAATTAGCATCAGCCCCAGATACCTCGGTGATAGCACAATGAAGGATAAACAGCTAAGACCATGTTAGTATCTAGTACTCAAGATCTCTCCCTGATAGAAACCTGAAAGATACTTTTCAAGTTTGTTAAGTCTCYAAACTTGCATGCAGACCTAAAATCCAGCCCATCTCATCTGTATTAAACAGCCAGAAGTTCTCATATGGKTCTCAGCAGCTCACCTTTCTGCTATTACAAAGCCTCTCCCTTGCACCTTTCCCAAATGTATGCCCCAATTTGTGCCACTGCTCCTGTAAGGGAATTATCTTACAGATACCTTTTTTCATGGATGATCCTTCTTTTCACACCACCATCACTCTCTAGCTGTTCTGCTAATTGAAGTTTCAGATCTCCACCTTCAAAGCACTGTCATTTGGTCCAAGATGTCAGCTCCTGCCTTTCCATTCATCTGCAGTACCAGTTCCCATCAAGCCACCTCTAGGTGCAACTTTTCRCAGCACTTTTCTCCACACATGCCCTCCTGCTTAGGAAACCTTCTCATTAACTTTCAGCAGGCTTACAGAACAGGAAATTCCAGAAGGAAACAGATTAAACTGCAAGYAGAGAATGGTACCTGACCAACATGAAGAAAGAAGCAGAGTTCTTTGAAGGCAACAAGAAAGTTCAGATCTTGATGRGGATTGAAGCTAGTAGTCTTTCACAAGCAAACCTACTCACAYAACTTACTCACATTCCAGCAGCATTATGCAGGTAACAACTTACCAAAGACCTAAAGAGAAAGAAAGTAGAAGAGGCAGACAGGAAAACCAGGAAAGGCACCTATACATGCCTGGAAGAAAAGCTCTAGCCAGACAGACAAAATATTCCAATCTGTAAGAGCATGCACCTCCCAAAACCTGTGTGCAGTTTCAGCTTTCCATACCACATCCAGTCATTGAGTGAGAAATTCCTTCTGGAGGTCAAGCAGTTCATCCAGGCACACAACAGCAGCACAGCGATGGCACCCTTGGTGCTTCAGGATACAACACTGCAGTGCCCCTCTGAGCATCTCAGACTTAATCAAGGTACACAACTGCCTTTTCCAAAGGCTCAACTTACAAAAGTAGGAGTGTACTGCAGTATTTGCACAAGGATCATTCTGTCCACAGCACTYCAAACAAATGAAAGCACACACAAATACACAGCTTATCGAGGAGCATTGGGTTAAACAATTTGATGCATCAGGACTGATTCCATCAACTATGAGCAAACAGAATTCCCTCCAAAACTCGGGTACACTTTTTATTCCAATGTGAAAGCTCAAGGTGTCTGTATTAACAGAGCTATTACAGTAATTGGAGTATGAACAGGTCTGGCTCCATYAGATCACTCTGGTGATGGGTGTACATCAGTAAAAGCCTGCAAAGCCCAGCTCCATACCATACTGAACGAGCCGTGACCCTTTATTTAAGCTCCCAACAGTGAGACACGAAGTCCTCCCAAATTGTTAAAAGCAGACATTTGTTCCATGTCACTGCACAAGCACTGATGCCTCCATTTGCTGCAGGATTTCCAATTAGACCCAACACAACTATGTCACTGGATATTAGTCAAATGGAGAGTCATGGCAATACAAGGCAAACTCGCTGTCTTTTAATAGAGCACAGGTCTAACAGACACAAAGAAAATTAGYACAAAGAGCTGATTCCTAATATACATTTCACAGTAAATGCAGATATTACTCACACAATATAACTTCAAAATACACTGAACTGAAGCAACTTTAGGTTTCCCATTTGCTGTTACCAGGCTCTCAACCATCAGCTGACTGGCACAAACGCTCAACACTGGCAAGGTGGCACCACCACAGTTCACATCACAGTGCTTCCACATCCCAAGGAAATCTTGCCAGCCTTTGTGCCTGTGTKCATGTCCTGCCTGTAGGAGCAGAGCTGCCACACAAAGGGCATGGCCAGGCTGCTTGAGGATTTGAGCACCCTGGTCTAGTGGAAGGTGCCCCATCCAGTGGCAGGGGGCCTTGAACCAGATGATGTTTAAGRGTCCCTTCCAACCCAAGCCATTCTGTGGTTCTATGCCAGAATGGGACTCTACTGTGCAATTTTTCATCATTTCCACAAACTTCTCTCCAAGAGGTTACTTCTAGAGATGAAAAAGCATTAGTAGCCACAAAAATTTTCTCACACTTAACACAGATTCAATCCTACACATTCTTTCCTCTGGCCAAAATCCAGTCACACTATAAAAAATTATCAGGCTCTCCATGGTATAATAACTGCGAGTCTTTGCTCTGATTCTGGAATACTCAAATGTTGCTTTGTTTTAAAGTTCCAAGTTTAGCACAAATGAAGAACTCAGTRGGTTTTGCCTAGTTAAAAACAAAGGGATCTCCTATAGAAAGAAATGATTGATTTGTGGAAGGTAACATTCATTTGGAAAAATTCAGACTACATGTCTCCACTGTGTTGCCTCCTACATGTAATGATACAGCCACAGACCAGAGGACACGCAGGATACAATTACATGAGGCAGCTTCATACAGGCTCACACAAAGCACAGTTCAGCCATCAGCACTGAGCAAGGCAAGCTGACTGTGCTCAGCCTCAGTGAAGCYGTCACTGGTACCCTGGGTGACTCAAGAGTCACCACACAAAACTGCTGGCATCACTGGCATCCCAAAAACATTTACATGGGARTCAATTCATGTAAGCACCTCTGACACTGGGACACTTACTACTTATCAGCCAATAAATTCTGCTAAAAAACAAGTAATAAATAAGTTTTAGGGCTTTGACAATATACAGTGATATGGTGGATGAAACTAGATGGGGAGGCCCCTGCAACCTGAGTTACCCTGTGACCCTATAGCTAAAGCTACCTTTCTGTTCCAAAATGCACCTGCTGAAATAGGAGGGCTGCCAGAGCCAGAAATGCACATCTGAAACACAAAGGTAACCCTGCAGCAGACTACCTAGTCCCATGGGCTGGTCTTTCAAAAAAACCACAGGTGCACTTAATGCTAAGAGCACACTGGAATGTTTAAAAAAGCATTATCAGGTATTTCCCAGTCCTATTTTTAAGGAAGAGATCATTAAATTGTTGATCTAATATTCATCTATTCTTTTTTCACCCAAGTTCGGAATTCTTTATCCAATTTTAATAAATTTCAACCTAATATGGTAGGGAAAACAGAGATACCAAAGATTATATGCAAATACAAATACAGTAATGAAAAKAGAATCCACTGAAACACAGACCTCAGCATGAGGAAAACCAAAGCATGAGATACCAGCAAATCTAARAAGAAAAAGGCAAAGGAAATGAGGCTTCATACAACTTCCCTACTTACAAAATTACTCAATTAAAACTAGACCAAGTCAGAGGCAACTAGAGCCCACTGACAGTGGGACTCTCAGTATACAATTTGGTTCATGTGGAAGTTCAAATGGTGAGATAAGGATGGCTTTTTAAGATAACTTCAAGGAATATCCCTCAGAGAAGACATGGAAGAACGTGCATAMTTTCAATGGAGAAGCTAACAGGCTGGTGCTGGTGGCAGGACCCTGGGGGCTGAGGAGTATTTCTTTCAGCATCAAAATGACAACAAAACTCCACTGAACAATTTAGAGACTAGCAAAAAAATCAAGGTCCCAGTAAATCCAGCACTGACACTAACCTTCCATTCAGGTCATGTCAGGGAAAGTGAGGATTCACTCCTACTCACCCTGCTACCTACTAAACATGAAGGCAGATGGGTCCCACATGCATATAAATGACTGCTAATTTTACTCCAGAGGTAACAARCACAATATGAACAGTCTCTGTAAGTCACTTTGGGATTTCTGARGATCAAAACCAGTACACTGTTCAAAATATTTTATTTAAAGTGTTCACACAGCTTAAGACATAGTATCATATCTGTTTTACCACACAAAGGACTGAAACAAAATTGTCCTACCACTAWGCATAATCCTGTTACTCTACACTGTACATAAGCAATTCAAAATCATCACAAGATCTATCCTAAAACCAAATGTCTTGTCCATATCTGTTGATCTCCAGGAGTTTTCCAACGTTCTTTCTGCAGGCAACTTTCATCTGACACGCAGTCTAAATTTACTGACAGCCAGTTTATACCCATTCGTTCTTGTGCTAACCTTGCCCTTTAAATCTAAGAGTTCTTTCCCATCCCTGACAGTCACTCCTCTGATGTATTTATGGACAGCAGTCATATTCCCTGTCAGCCTTCATACTGTAAACTAAACAAGCCAAACCTCCTCTGGTTAGGCAGGCTCTCCAATACCCTGAACACCCCACTAGCCCTTCCCTGCACCTGTTCCAGCTTGAATTCCTTTCCTGCAGACAGGCAACTAGAACTGTACAACACATGCCACAGAAGGGCCCAGTAAGGCACTCTACAATAGCATTAGTACACTCTTATCCCATGAAAATAAATCCCCAATAATCTGCCTTTTCCACCAATGCATCAGCTGTAACCCTTYGCCTGCAGTGAAGCAATACACACCAAGGTTTTCTGAGACCTGGCTAACTCTGTTAGACCTCTAATAAACCCTAGTGACAAGACTGAAGTGCTGCAAATGAAACACTACACCAGCATTAAAGGAATAGCTTTATCCTCTCAATTTAGTAACCACAATGGTTCAGTCTGTCGTGTGTAGACCCAGACTCACAGTCCCAAAGACCCTCTTGGCCTTGCCAATGCTGGGGCAGTCACTCTACCAAACASACACAAGAGAAAACATATCTAACAAAAAGTAACAAATACACACCAAAAGCCACCCCCCATCAAAAACCCAATAAAACAAAAACCACACGCACACAAAAATTAAAACACTAAACAAAACCAACACAGCAAACAAACAAAAAAGAAAAAAAAAAATAGCCCCAGACAACTTTTCTTAGCCCCAGCACTAAAATCCTAAAGCAGCTYAATTTGGTCAGCAAACAAAACCAGGGAATCAAATCTCTACAAGGCAGAGTGATATGCAAGGGAGGCTTTTACTTTGTATCCCATATTTCCATTTCCTTCTCACCAGCCACTATGGGCCACCGACAGACAGGATATCAAGCTGTAATTTAATTAAAACTCCATGTAAGTGTTGCAATTACCCTCAGGCTGCTTTGGTCAAAACAAGAGAGATGGAAATGGTTGGAGGGGTTTTACTGAGTGTGAAATTCTGGGTTGRTTTAAAGCATCTCCTTCTGGTTTGTAAGATTGCTATGCTGCAGACACTTCTGGGACACCTGAGGACTCTGCTCCAGGCTTCAACTACTTCTGAAACAGGTGACCCAAAGGAAATACACTTTGGTTTAACATAAGCTACCTGTCTTCTCAGGGATGGGGTTATTTTCCCCTCCAATTCATGAATGAGCTTTGGATATTGAGCTTTAAAGCCAGGGGAAAAGAGGTGAGACCTTGAATGTGCCACTATGGAAACAAACTTCTGTCCTAATTATTTCAACACTCTGTCTCCACTCTGCACGTTCCCTTGGGATCCTGTAGGTTCTCATTATTTGTATTTGATTTGGTAATACCTTGGTAAACAACTGAGACTGTTCTTTAGCATGCTCAGGCTCATAAATCTTTTGTTTTATGCAACCAGTAGCACATCCACTTTGTGCATAAAACAAGAAAATATTACTGCTCCACTAGAGTTCTTCCCACTACAGCCAGAAAAGGACATTCCTTCCTGCTACACCAGTCAYTATTACCTTTTAAGTATGAAGAAAAAGCTACAGGGGAGTTCTAAACGCTGACTTGCTAGAGCAGGTAATTTTTCCCCAGCTCTGAATCCAAAGGTCTGAAACCAGCACTGAGTTTCATCTATTCCAGCTGCTACAATCTTCTGTTCTCCACTGCACCCTCTGTGGCACTCCCCACACTGCTGATTCCACAGAGGTAAGAGCTGCACCATAATCCAATCAAATTAGCATACAGACCAGTTAAGTGTTGGGAAGGCAAGTCCAGCTATTAGAGCCAGAGAAAAAAACAACTGATCAGCTGGACTGGGAATGAACATCAATGCCTACAGGAAATTGGATAACCTGGAGCCCAAACTCTGCTTTTCCATAAGCGAAGGCAGGAAAACCCACCTATTAGGAGTATGCCAGCACAGAAGCCTAAAAATAAGGACTGGGCACACTCCACAAAGGCAGTTCAAACAGAATGAATCTTTAGCCCTTCCTAAGGTAACTCTTCTCCCCACAAGGGAAGAGAGCAGCAGTTTCTGCCACARTCCCTCTTGCAATATGGGCATATGCAAGGACTGGGCTGTACTTTTAAGTCTAGATCTCAAAATCACTTTTCCTCCACAGTCCCTTTCTCATGTCTTCTGTACATCAAAACTAATTTAATTCATCTTTATTAGCAATTTCAGCTTCATGGTAGAGTGATGAAAGCAGTAGCTGAATGTGTACATTACTGATCTCCATGCACCCCCAGCAGCTCAAAACTCAGCAGCTAACAGCAGCTGCTTGGAAACCCTTTACAAGTCTCTTTTCTTCCACAGATGGTGAAGTCCTTTCCCTCCGTGCATTTAATACTCAACAAAACACACTCACCAAATTATCATATCAACCCATAACCATGCATGATAATTATGTCTTAAATCAGGATTTCTTCTACCGAATTTCAACCAAAATAAACATGGTATAGAGAACAAATGTATGCTTATAGTGAACAACCATTCATCAGCTTAAGCAACTCTAATGGATGTCACTTTAAACTAAGCCTGCACCATCTGTTCTACCCCTCAATTAGCAAGCAAAAAAAATTATTCAATACACAGTTTAAGAAAGCCAGCTAATTTATGTAAGTTTTACTTCTTTTCAGCTCAGTGAAACATGCTCTTGTAATGCCTGATATTCAGAAACAGATCAGAATGGAAGGTTGCTTTCTCTAATGCTATTAGGAATTTTGTCAGGGGAAATAAAATATCTGTGCAATATTTCACCATATWAAAAAAAATGCTCGTTAACATCTTACATTTTACATTAAAGAGAATGATGTCTCTCTCAGTACCAAAATCAGCTGGGAACTAAACAAATCAAATCCTAAGTGCTGCATACATGAACACAAACAAAGCTCAGAACGAAGCCCTGCCCTGACAGACTGAGTCTACCAGCACAGCAGGAGGCTGTGGATGTGTCCTCAGACCCGGGGGTCTGTTAACCATGTCAGTTCCTAACTCGCCTCTCAGAGGCAAAACCCAGCCCTACAGACTGCTGGGCACAGAGCCTCACACAGACCTGGCTGCCCTGGGACAAGAGGACCATTCTGTGCAAGGTGAGACACTCTCCTTGGAAAGCAAACCCTGTCCAGTGAGAGCAGCGCAGTGCCAAAAAATCACTACTTGTGAAAGTGCATGAAAAAAATACAAAGCTGCATCCAATTCCTTACTGCAAACCTCCATCCAGTTTCACTTCAAGCTGGCCTCTCCTACCACTCTGCAACAAGTGAAAACACTGAATAGCATCTCTCTTTGGTATGTTGGACCCTGACCTGCTTGAAGGCTCTGTCACCATCAATCTCCCTCTTGGATGTTTGTCTAAAAAACCCTACAAAAACAAGAGCTATTTCCRCTGGAAACTTCAACTCCACCAGCAAAGGCAACACATCCCAGGGAAAAAGGTGCAAGAGACCTCATCTCCCAGTACTGCCGAGGAGAAGCAGGAGAGAGAAGGTCACTGCCAAACACTCTCATTCACCTCTTGGAATAGCAGGCTGGTTGAGAACTACTTTAAGATCCTGGACACATCACTTTACATGACACCTTAATTTACATCATGGTTTGGGTACTGAGAAAGGCTCATCAGGCACAGATGAGCCAGGAGATCCTGCACACTTAACATCTGCATTACTAAATGCTGCAGAAGCAGCTCAAAGCGAGATGGCTCACCAGGGGATTACTGACATTTCAGCCCTCTCCCCTTGCCATAGCATTGTGGAACCTGAGAGGACATGCTGAAGCCTCYGACACTGCTGTGCTGTTTTGCCTCATGTTTTAAGACAGACAGCTCTGTGCAGGCCTTAGTTATTGTTCAGAGATTCAAAGCTCAGCAAAATAACTCTCTTTTATGCTTAGTAGGGAAAGAAAAGGAGTCAAGCAGAACCACCATACTGAAACAGCACAGACCAAGCAAACAAAGCACAAATGAAGAAACAGACYAGAGGCAGAATTCCTCTTTGGCCTAAAGCATCCTGCAATACCTTCCCCAGCCCAACCTCACTGGTGCAATCTACAACTCCTAGTGCTCACACAAACACAGGCTGTCTGCTATAAGCAACTGTGCTCCAAAGAGGAGTAAGAGCTCTCAAAGAGAATTCTTATCACTCTGCACCATTCTAATGTCTTCTACACACGTGTAAGTGCTGCTGAGAAAACTCGAGCCTGCAATGGCTGTTGGGTGCAGTTCAAGCACACTCCTAGCAAGCACAAACATGCAAATGGCTTTGCTTGTTTCTTACAATCRCCTTTAGGTTTCCTTGACTTGAAAAGCATCCTGAACTATCCAAGTGTCTTCTGCAYTTAAGACATCTGTCTGTTACAAAGCAGGAACCAGGGATCAGGTCACAAGATGATTTGTTAAGGAGTTTTAGAGTACTGAGTGCTATCAGAAGTTTGTTAGTCCTCACTATGTTTTACATATGCTGTTTTCAACAGACTTGAGACAGCACCAACCAAAGAAAAACATATCTGCCCTCCATCATTCTTTTTTTTCCTGAATCTCTTGAAAAAAAAAGACTCCATTATCTGCAGTCATGGTGCTGAGGTCAAGGACTTCCCAAAGTAATGTAATGAAAAATTAGAAACAATGTACAGAAAACCAACAAAGCCTAAAAAGGTCAATGATGGCCGTGRCATACACAGACCAGACRTGGATGCCAATGAGGGAGATAGCTTGAGCCCTTCCTGTAAAGGTGCAATTTCACCACCAGTTCAAGCTCCTTTTAACCCAAACTAAACTGGTTTGCCTTAGARATGCCTCTTCTCTGGTCCACTGATGATTCCTTGGTGATAACATRTAAGCACAAGTGTTCAGTTAGAGGAGTCCTAGACAGGCAGGAGCCATGAATCCACTGGATGCTGTCCAGAATAATGGCTCCTGTTATCCACACTCAGTGTTATTCTGAGAACACACACTTTATTGGTGAAGTGCTAGGAAAGTTCAAATCATGGTGAAGTGCTAGGAAAGTTCAAATCAAGCTCAATCTTTGTTTTAAACTGATACTTTTTCGAATTAAGAGACTGAGGTGAGAAGAGAGACTACAAATATTCAGCTTCTTCCACTGTGAGCAGACCATTGCAGTTCAGCTCTCCAGATGGCTGTCCTAGGGCAGTGATGCTTAGCCTTTCACTCCTAAAGTTGACACACTAATCCATGAACTGGATCAGATAACACCAGCTCCCCTGTGCTCTCACACCAGACAAAGCTGAGCTTCTGAACCCCCACCCCACMAGCAGACAGGGAAAAAGGCAACGATAATGCAGATGCAGGCATTAAAACAGAAGGAAGAGATTGGCATAAGAGGGGGCACTAAGCCTTGGCTGGATCCTGAAGCAGACTTTACCACACCACTGACCTTCACATAGCCAGCCTGCCCCACTCAAAGGCTTCACATCTCCTACTGTACTCACTCACTGAGAAAACACCCTCCAGACATCTGAGACATGTCTCTGTTATGCTTACTAGAACTTATTAATCACAGCAAATGCTATCTATAGAACACACACATTAATGAACAGCCARCTCAGCAGCATGAGTTCTGGAACAGAGTCACTACAGCACAGAAGTGCCACCAGTTTGTTACTGGAAAATGAATACCACAGAGACCATTATAAGCATGTAGTTCAACAGACAAAAGGTTGGGAAGAGAGAGAGTTATCAGAATAGAAATTCTGCAAACTAAGTGTGATACTGGGATTGCAAAGCACTGCACAGCTCTATGATCTACATCACTTCATGAAATCCATGCAACATTTTGTAATAATTTCAATTTAACTGTGCTTGGGTTACTCTTCAACTGAGAATCATGGAAGTTTGTAAGAGAAAGCCAGTTAGCAAGAAAAGGGGCAGTAAGAATATGCAATACTCTCAGAAAATTATATGTACACTGCAATACGTTCACAACAGCAAGCAAAATATTTCTTTGTGTTCCACCTGAACAGATTCTCTATTGAGACCATATTAGCTTTGGTGATAGTGTTTTTAGTGTTTGGGKTTTTTYYCCCCTACATGCCAAACAGCTTCTACAACAGCTGCTTGTTGACAAAAATGAAGAGAAAGAAATGCAGTTGTGCAGAACACTCTGCAACGTCACAACCACCTCCCAATCAAAATTTCCATTTAAAATWATTTTAATTGAGTATGCTGAGCTCCAGAGCACTTACAACTTAKACAGCCAGTCCCTCCTTCACTTTTACAGGTGTGAACTGCAGTACAACCCCCATCTTTAGGCCCAGCTCTGCAGGAACTTTCACTCTGAGATTCCCCATCACTTATCAAAAAGGAACATTATAACATCCCATACAATAGCTTCAGTACTTCATTAGACTTTTCAGAGGGCCTCATGAACAGARCAGGACAAGAGTTTTCCAAGTCACAGCTGAGAATCCCTCCCCAGTCCCACAGTACCTGGCTGTGGTAGGACTTCCTCATTAAATCTGAAGGGAAATGAAGTAACATGGCAGGGATAACAAGGCAGTGGAGTTCCATGTCCTACCAACCAACTCATCTCAACATTATCAAATTCAACAGAAGGCACATACACACATCATCTTTCTTGAGCTAAGTACAGTTCATCTACTATGTTGCCGAGAGAAAACAGCAAGTCCAGCAAGATTTAATGACAGTGAAAACAAATGCAGTTTATACATGCTTTTTTCAGTTTGATAAACCTTTTAGTATGGCAGGAAATCATGAACACTGCTAAACTATTGGGATGATCAAAGCATGGCACCAGCTAACAAAGTACACAAAGAAACCRGGATATCACAAACTATGAACACCAAATGTAAATCCACTTGTGCTTAAAACATCATTCACTGAATTCCTACTGCCTTGAGTCCTCGATATCATAGCAGCTATCAACTACCAAGATATGGGACARCAATCACTGCTTCAGTCTAATTACCAGCTTACAGAACAGTATCATAGAATGTCTACTATACAGCTTTCATTTAGATAAAGTAGCATTTGACATCRACACTTCTGACAGTAATCACATTCCACATGACAAAGTCTTACCTTATAATTGCTGGAATTTACCCAAGAAGTGGCCAGTCCATCAACCATTTTATCCAGCATAGTCTGATCATGTTCAAGATCAGCTGATTTCTGTTTGTCTGAGAAATAATCTATCAATTCCTGGCCAACYTGAAGTCTTTTTCCAACATCCTTCTGCAGCACCTGCGCTAGGCAGTACTCCATACTGGGCTCCATAGTGTCTCAGAAAYACAGCAGCAGCCAGAAAGCCAGAGGGCAGCAGGGCCAAAAACTCCCTCTACAAATGTACGCAGGAGGTCGCCTCTTTCTTCTGTGAAGSTTACTGAGGGCCTGGGTTTCAAAGATGCAATTCTGAGAATGGCAACAATGCACCATGTGTGTGTGGACAGCAGCTGGCAGGATATTAAAAGTCCAATTTAAATAACTGGTAATAGATGAAGCAATGAGCAGCGCTGTACAGTTGAGTCTGCAATAAATCCCAATTCAGCAGTCCATTCTRAAAGAAATGAAAAAGAACAGTATTATAGGTTAAATTAAGACTGGAGGAAAAAAAAAAGATTGAAAGCATGTCACAAAATAGGTTATTCACATACAGCTGTGAAGCTAAGTCAGATACAAGCAGCACTGGTCTATTTTAAGGAATCAAACAAGGTAGGTCAGGACAAAAACCTTATTCTTTACAATAGTAGTTACCCATCAGTTCCCTGGAAGTTTTAGTGACAGACAGTAAATTTGTGGCTTAAAGTAACAGCTGATTAATAATCAGTATTATTGCAACYGCCACCATCCACCCGAAAAGGTGGAGACAAAATCCTTAAGCAGGTCACCAGGAAAACCTATCTACTTTAAGTGAAAGCAGGAAGAGGTCTGGATCCTGTTTTGACTGTTGGCCTTCAGCAATCAATGTCATCAGCTGCTCAGCAAGATAAAGCACTAACACAGGGCTCCAGGAATGTAAAATGATCAGTTTTCAAAAACTAGGTGCTCAAGCTGTTTCCAGGCTGAATTCTGTTACATCCCAACTACACATGTCCARGAAACAGCACTCACTGGCACACTCTAAATGCAGTTCTGACAGCCAAGGCCACACACAAGGAAGGTCAGGCCAAACTTTGCTGCCACTCTGAGGCACAGCATCACCTCAGAAGCATTTGGCTTATGAAAAAAAAAAATTACTGTATGTTTGGGCTCTGTTTATGTTCTTGAACTCTAGGAACTCACTTGTCCCCTTCATTAGTGATTCTTTTTGTCCCTCCATCTGCAGCCAAATTAATCCCTCCAGGCAGCCAGGGACCAGACTAAGGCCTGTCCTCCACCTTCCCACAGACCAGGGTTCCTGGCATCACCACAGTGCTTCCTGAAGCACTCCTCCATCACAGGTTAGCTCTTTTATGAAGTGGGTGCTAAAAACCCAGGGTGTCTTTTTGTTTCCTGGCTAATAATACCCAAAGCTAGAAATCTGCCCTACTTTTTCCACCAACATGATGAAAGCAGGTCAAGCTCAGAGTAAGGGAAGAGGTTGTGCAGCGGACACCTGGTTCAATAAACAACTGGAAGGAARCTGGAAGGAGGCACAAGTTTGCTAACTGGAAGCACTGGGGCAGCAAATAAATACCTTCTGTTTGAACAAATAAGGCCTTCACAAAGATCTTAATAAGGCAAAATGGACCTGACAGCAGATGAGATGAACACAAGAACCCCAGCCTGGAAACAAAAGCACCCTTTGCACAGCAGGTATTCAGTTCATTGCCTCACCCCATCTTCCCTGGCCACATCTTAGCACCACCAAGCACAGCATCTAGATTCAGCTCTGAGATCCTAAGCCTCCCTAACCCTACAAGCATTGCCACACACGTCCCAGCTTCCCACACAGGTTGTGCAGGAGTCACCAGAGWGCAGGTCCCTCCATTGCAGGCAGCCAGTCCAATCCCTGCTGGCTGATGGGCATCAAAACGGGTTCAGCAAACCAATGGACTCACCTCAACCAACTGCCAGGCAAATCCTACCCTCAGCCAGAAGGGATTGGATATTTGTACACTAAGCTCCCTCCTTGTCAGCAAAACATCATCCTCAGAGCAACAAGGAAGCCTTGGCTGCTACTGCACACAYGGCACCTCAAGCTCTGAGTTAGTGCTGTGCCAGATTACTGCTTGTGACCCCTACCCCAATCTAAACCATCTCAAGGACACACAAAACACCCACCATTTTGTTTCAAGTCACCTCAGGAGGGATTTGATTTTAAATTCTAAGACTGTCAACACCCTCTCCAATCAATACTCTTAACACCTTTTTTCTTCTAAAAGACAGTTCCAACCTAGAAGGAAGCCTTGCCTTCTCTACTGCAGTTTCTACTGATGCTACAGTTTCCCACTTGATCAACTTGGCATCAAATCTGAAAGAAGCACTCTGAGCTTTCCCATCCTCAACCAAAAATTGTTCATGACATGGCACTCACTCCCATGGCAGCACAGGCACAAAACCAGAGCCACTTCCACAACTGTACAAGCACAGCAGATGCTTTCATTTAGGTCTCCCTGTCTGCAGCTTTGAATACTGGCCCCTGCCCTGCCCTCTAGCACAGGCTGGTCTTGCTCCTTGCTGCAGACACTCCACTYAAGGGAGACAGTCTTACACACAGCAGCATCTGAATATCCAGTGGATGGATTGTCACATAGTAGGGAAGCATTTCACTGGACACCTCTCTAGCACGGAGCTACTGGAGGAGGAACAGAGAACTGGCATTAAACTGCTACCACATTCTAGCTGAAACCCTTCAAGTTAGCTGGGCAGTTTGTTTCTGGACTCCAGAAGCTGCACACATGTTCAAAAGGGGAYTCTTCTGCTAAACTGGATACATAGTGAAGAAAGTCCAAATGCTTTTAAAATGGAAATTYAGAACTTGCTTAAACTTGAAAATTCAGATTACAGAAGGGTGTGAATGAGTGCTAGTTACCACAAAATAGMCATTTTTTATTAACACCACACAGAGGCACGTACCAACACGTCCAGTAACAATTAGCTGGCCATGCCATGAGAAATGAGCATTCAAAGTTTCAGGTCTGCCTTCTATGTGGTTTTCATTAAGGAGTTTATAAGTCTCTGCCTACAGAGAAATAATCTTTGAAGCAAACGAATGTAAATAAATTTCTCTCCACTTTCCTTGCTTATTAAACACATGAAGGAAGGCATAGGACAAAAACCTTGGTGCACTACAGAAGAACAAATTTGTGTCTCAACCCTGAGGACTGCAGTCTAAAGAGGATCCACTCTACATAATGGCACTGCTATCAAATGCCTATGGGGAAGAAGAGCCAGAAACATCTTTGAATCCCGGGGAAAACAGTAATAGGAAACCAAGAGGAAAAGCTCAATGTGGCTTGCATCTACCAACTAACAGATGTTTAAGTAGCACTTTTCTAAAAAAAAAACCTATCCTACACATGTTAGGAAGTCTGTTGACTCCCCTCTTCCCGAAAAGGAGGCACTGGAAAAAATACCACCTGTGAAAAACAAGACCCACGCTGACAAAAAAACTAACCTGCCAGACAATGAAGCACATGGCTGCTGCATCCCATCAAGTCTGCAATCATCTGGGCAGATGCTCCCCTCATAAGTTTTGAAAACCACCAAGCCACAGTTCTCAGCCCCAGTGGTCTACTCCGGGACTTTTYGGGTAGCCAATGTTACAAGACAAACAACTTTGGGCGGGGATGTTGAGCACAACCTCTTCCTACAGCAGAACAGTCATGCAGAACTCAAAATTTATAACTCAGTGGCACAGGTCCTGTGTTTGGAGCTCCCCCAAGTTTTGAGAAGGGTTGCCAGTATAAGCTCCAGAGCAAGGGTTTTCTCCAGTCCTCCCAAGCCTTGTAGTCTGACCTCGAAGAGACAGGCGAGGCTCAACACACRGACAAAATAATCCAAGAGAAAAAGCTACCCCAATTCTGTCATTGAAAAAAACTTCTTTGTTTCACTAATCAGCCACCAAAACTATGTGCTTCACAACACCCAAATTTTCCATCAACAGCTATCCAGCAGAAAGCCACTATACAAAGGTTTATGCTTAATGCCACCTTGRAGCTCAAAATGATGAATTTAGAGGGAAAAGCTGACAAAGATCAAACAGCCCCAAGTTACTCAGCTTAGATACTACCATCATAACAGCAAAAGCTGATACAATTCACAGTAAAGYAACTGGCTCAACACAGAATAAATTAATCCAAACAGTAATAAGAAAATACTTGTTACCTAAGATGCTGTGGCAATATTAAACTGGGTACCTAAGACAATGAATTTTTTTCAGCACTTAGGGGAACACCACTGACCTCAGACTAAGTGAAAGTGCATGATTTGCAACTCTCAAGTAAGATTTTATCTTAGAATAACTTCACAGGAAATTTTGAATCTTCTTCCTTTTGCAAGGAAGAGAACCTGAAGCACATAAAAAATGCACTATTACTCTCTTGGTGTCCTGCCTATCCTTGGGAGTTTTTCCAATATAACTATTTGACTTTAAAAATTATGTTCTACTCTCTTCTGCTCTAGCCATCAGGTTATCATCTTTGTCATGTTWCTCTGTCATCTTCATTTGCCAAAAAGTCAATGCAGTCCATAACTTCCCCAGACAACTGTTCCAACACAACTGCTCCAGCCACAAGCATGCAGAGACTTGCTGCCACTCACAGTCACTAGGGGCAAGAGCCAGCACCACTCAATAACCGGTCACCTTCCTGAAGGTATCTCAGCTTCCAGCCAGTGAGCTTAATTTGTAACCAACTTGTAAACATGGCCACACTCCTTTGGTGCCTTTTTTTTTGTGCACATGGTTAGCTGTAGCCCCACATCTGTAGAAATAACACAGCAAAACAACAGTACCAACAAGTCTCTCTCTTCACAAGTCTCAGGACCTAACTGCACAATCACTTCAGTTTAAAATTAGTTTAAGGTGTCTTCAGCAGACCTCTGTCAACAACTGAACTCTGATCCTTCAGGAGATCTCCACCCTAGCCAAATGAAGCAATTTTTTCAAATGTAAAAGCAACCAGGCATCCAACCTGCAGTAATTCACCACTCCTCCAAGGTGGGCAGTGTAAACATATAACTAACTTGTTTTGCCAGCCAAGCCCCCTTGGGCAAGAAATTCAGAGCACTTAGAACAGCATGTGGAAACCATGYGCTGCAGAGACTAAGTGGAGATCTCATCAGCAAGGCAGTGTCAAATTGCAGCTCTGCAGGGTGGAAGTTCTCAGCGCTCTGTCCACTTCTCTATTTTTGCTTCCACCAGTACAGCTATACCCTCCCCAGAGGGGACTGGTGTCAGGCCTCTACAAAGCATKACAATCACCAAGCACGCAATCAAACCTACTCTTCCCTCGGGTGCGCAAGAAGCCGTGAACAAAGCAGCTCAAAGTGCTCCTACTCGTTCAAACTCTGAGACAAGGAGGTGGCAAGTACCACGTCAAGTGTCCTACTTGAAGAAGAAAGCAACATTTTTCTGGAGCCAAAGGGAGTTTGTAGGAAACACCCACCAAGCAACTGACAGATGGGCTCTCCTCATTGCTCACCTGTATCCATAAGAAGGTAATAATGTTTCTTTAGTGACAGGGAGTATTACACAATCACTGTGATTGTTTTAAATCAGTAATTAGTGTTGCCTTGTACTTGAGCCTCCCCCTAATCCAAAGATGGCATCTTAGATTTCCAGACTGACAACTCATGCTTTTCTAATTAGCTGGTGGGACAGCCCCGTGCTTATCTCTCTGTACCAAGTGTCTCTGGTGGCACTTGATGCACTCCTTCCACGCCCCATCCAGTAACTTTTAACTGTCCTCAGACAGTGCCAGTGCCACCGCTTCTCAGTCCAACCTCGCTGATAAGCAAAGCACTGCCTAGATGGATGCAGTTCGTTTTCAGGAAGGTCTTCAGAGGAGGGTTCTTTGTCTTCTCACAGCTCCAGTGCACTAGAGCAGTGTAAAACGCTACTGCTGCAGGCAGTTCATCCTTACAAGAGCCAAGTCTGGCTGAAGGCTTGCTAGGGGACTCGGCTAAATACTGGCTGGTCTTCAAACTTGCCTGCAGTCTGTTAAGGGGCTCATCTTCAAAAGTACAGAGTAACCAACCCGCAGCAGGGCAGATCTCTAGAATGAAGACAGCTGAAAGACTTCCAGGGCTTAAGCTAACCATGGCCTTCCAGGCCAGATGCTGGCTGTGAAAGTTGCATTACCTAGCCTGGGTAAATTGAGAGATAAGCTTCAGATAACAGAAATTCTTATGCCTCCAGTAAGGGTTTACATTGCTGCCTGGGTAACTGAACACCTCACACAGAGCTACCAATTTCAGCAATGCAACAATCTTCAAAAAAATTTCCTCAGTAATGAAGCTGCAGCAAATCAAGACAACTCACAGGTCACCTCAATGTGACTCCGATACCCTACACTAATGAAACCACTTTGCAGACTGGGAGTAACCCTTCCAGAGTAAGGYAGAAAATGAGATGAGCTTTAACATCTTTTGTTTTCCTAATACAACCCCTCTCTGAAATTAGTTTGGTTTTAACTTTGTCTGAGACAAGGACAAGTCTAAAATGAGCTTTCAAGGTCTCCCTTTTTAACAGTTCAAGTGCCAAGACACAGTTCAAAATCCTACAATGGCAGGAGCTGCTCTCCGTGGACTCCCTCTTGCAGACATCTCAGTTCATGGTTCCAAGGAAATTTACTACAAGCAACTTCCATGGGGCCTGTGGGACCAGTGGTGGGGGGACTATCATCACGACACATAATTCTGCAAACAGTTCTCAAGTTTCGAGTTTATGTGAATGATAGTATCTTCCCTGTGCCTTACTCTAGAGATCTGAGCCTGCAGCTCTGACACTGTGGGACCCTGGCACACAAACCATCCAGCACTGGCTCTACGAGTTCCAGCCTGGCTTCGCAAGGTGATCCAGCCAAGGGTGCACAAGGTTCCCTCCAGGGGGCTGCATGGCATCCCAGAAGAATGGAAGTGTCATCGGGCCCCTTTCCACAGCACCTAGGAGAGCAGGACAACATTTTCCAGTCACATCCTAACCCTCTCCTCCAGAATCCAGCAGCAATATTGGATCATCTGGAAAAAACAAAGGAAACATAGACTTTCACCTGTAGCCTTGTGGGCAAAATGGTTAGCAAGGTTTGGAAGTAGAACACTACTGAGAATTAGAGCAGTGACCCATCATCACTTGCAGTCTGCTGGCACAAGTGGCTTCACAGGACATCTGAATCTTGAAATTTCTCTTTCCATTGTGCATCCCTCAGGCTAAGATTACTAATTTAGGCAGTCCCGAAGAAGGAAAGCACCTACTTTGCGTACATCACTTGAAGAAAAAAGTAGTATAGTACTACCTTCCTATTTTACAGGCAGGTACAGGGTAGGAATTCAGTGCCTTTCCCAGAGTCACTCTAAAGTAAGTCTCCAGTGGCAGTGGTAACTGAGGGTGAGATAATACCTTGGGAAAAGAAAAAACCAACACACCACATAAGATCCACATAACTGAATTTTAAAGAGAGCAGTGGGTTTGACATAAATTTCTTATTCCAGTCGTCCAGGACCTTGCTATTCCTGTTGATATATAACTGGCCAGTGACACAGAAGTCAGTTTTTGTGTGAAAGTCCAAGCCAGAACTACCCCAGAAGGAAGTACTTGAGAGACAAGTGCTTATAGTAAAATGACAGGTTGGAACAGGAAAATCATACAGAAGATCAAACCTTGGGTGCAAGCCCTCAAGGGACACTGGCTGTGGGGTGCAACAGCAGCAATTTGCAAGTCAACAATTTCAGAAAAAGGTTATTTTCTTGGTCTCTTTTTCAGGCTTCTCAGCTAATACCCACCTCTCTTCCATGATTCTAAGCACAAGTTTTCTACACAGCAAAACAGGGGTCTTTGCCTACCCCTGTTCTCCAGGGCTGCCAAGGAAACTCCTGGCCAAAGAGAGGAGAACTCAGCAGCCGCAGGATTACAGCTGCTGACGGGCTGGGGGTGTAGAAGCCAGCACTCAGAACCAGTTCAGCTCCGGGGGGGAAGGAGAGTTACCCACCACACTCAGGCGTAAGCAGATCTCACTCAGCCTGGCACTTGCAACTGCTCAGAAGGGGATGCCAAAGAAACCCCTCAGCACAGACTGCAGGGGAGTGCAGAAAGCCACCATGACACTTTAAGGTATATAAAACACTGGGTGGAGGAAACATCCTGGAGGAGCAGAAGGAGGTTTTATTTGACAGTACCATGAATTGGGCTGAGCCCTAGCAACAGTTAAGGGAACTTCTGGCCTATAAAATCACCTGCATGTAACAGGCAGAGACACACCTGCAATTCCTCCCTTCTGCTCAGCAGCACTTTGAAACACCTGTCAAAATTTGACTTTATTTTGATCAGATCTCTGCCTCAGCAAATTACTGTTGGTTCAATTTGGCTTTCTGAAGTATCCTGGAATCTGAAGTATCTACACACAAGATGTAAAGAAAGGGCCACAGACTAAGCCTGAAACACTGCATCAGGGACTGGCCTGCTTAGGCTGTTTAGTCTGTTATCCTGCTGGCGGTGGAAACAAATTAGAGTTTTTTAAATCTTCCCACTCACAATAAACTAACGATGATGACGCTTCCCTAATAATTAATTTTGTGGCTCCTGCTTGGCATACTTGTTTCTGGATGCAGAATGGACATTTCCCTCCCTGCAGAGCCAAACACGCAGAGATTTGATTAAGGGGCAGAACAGGAAGCCAGATGAACTCAAACACTAACCATGAACCGAGATCAAATCTCTTGGGGAGCACCTGCAACCTCTCCAACAAAACCCATTTATTGCCCTTCTACAACTTGAACAGTTACAACTCCATCCAGCTCATTTGGGTTTTGTGGTGTGGCTTTTTTAGCARGTGTAAGAGTGCTAATGCTCCCAAAGAGAGGAGAAAGTGAACTCTCCCATGTATGACAGAGCCAGACACCAGCGCAGTGCAGAATGTCAAGGAACATGTATGTGCTCAGCTCCTCAGCATGTCACTGTGCAAAGCTCATAAACAGCTCACATCATGCTTTCACACAGCTTTGAGAACTGGTAACCCAGTTGGATGGCCCAATGGACAAGATCCAAACCACTGAATGAGCTCTGAAGAAACACATAATGCAAGCTTCAACACTGTACAGTGTGATGGAAATGGAACAACTGAGCAAAGCACAACATGAAGTGGACACCATCAAACAGCAAGGTAAAGCTAAAGCTGCACATCACTGTCACATCAACCTTCATCAAGGTAAAAAACAAACCCCTTCCCTCACAGTCAGACTGCTCAGAATTTACTCCAGTTGCAGTCTGAAGAAATTAATAGACATAGACAGTCTATTTTACTTGCTGAGGTGACAGACCTTTCTATACTTGCCAGCATTTTCTCCACTGCACTGGCAATCACTGCTCCAAGGTGTGCTGGCACTGTCACAATCCAGGAGAAGCTTCAATTACAAGTGCAAGCCAAGGAGGCATGAACAGCAGCAAGCCCCATCYAGGCACGCCACCAAGATTTCCAGCCCTAGTCTAGGCAAGGCCTGAGATAATGAGACACTCAGTGACACATGAGCCTGATCCAAAGTCATCTGAGGCCAGAAGGGACCTGTAATGGCAGCCCACAAGCTTCAAAGCCACATTACTCCCACAGAAATCCACGTGTATGTTGAAATTGTAAAGTACATGCARGGAAGGTCACTACTTTATCCCTCTGAACACGCCGTGTCCAGCCTCCTGAAACATTTTCTGACCTGTTCCTGACACAAAGGTTGTTGAGGGCTCCTCTGTAGAAGACATTTTGCCCCCATCCTCCACTGTGATGTTGTAAATCACTACAGAAGTGGCCAGACTTGCTGTCAACTCTCACCCTCTTAACATCCAACTGCCCTGATCAAACTGCCCTATGGATAGAGAAGGATTGATTAATATGGGAGAAACAGAGAAATTTCATTTCAGTTTGACTTTTGCTGTTTAGATATACGGTTTTCTTAATACTTAAGCTGTAGCACAATTAAAGATCCCTACAGAACTTCAAAGATGCCTGGAGGACCAACTCATTCAACCATAGGCACTCTCTCCAGCTGTACTTCTGGGGAACATCACGTGAACTATAGAAACATTTCCACTTCCAAAATCTGCTGCTCTGTCACTTTTAACACCGCTTGTTATCAGCTAAGTGAAGTGAGGCTGAAGTATATAACACCATGGCATTTTTCCTCTTGAAACAGAAAGTTTTGAAGCCGCTTGACAAATTCTAAGGACTTCACAGGAATGTTGTAGGCATCAGTATGAAAAAAAACCTATTTACGTTGGCAACAATTAAAAAAAAATTAGGCAAGTGAGACTATGAAATACAGAGAGAATCACCCATGGTGACATGTCATTGCTCTGCCCCTCTCGTAACTTCCAGGCGTCAGTCCCACTGGCAGGGTTCAACAGGGAAAACAAGCAAAGGATCAACTTTGCCAAGCCCAGGAATGCAGCACAAAGGCTTGCTCCACACAGCACGCTGTGTTGCCACGACAAGGAAGACCCTGAATATGACAGCACTGCAGTTCCACTCTGCACTTGGGTGTAGTCCTTTACTCAAGAGAAAGCTGACTCCTATTGCAAGTTCTCAAACATATCCCTTCTCCAGCTGCAAAACTCTTTAATTCAGAATCCCACATGGAAGCAAATACTTGCACTTCCAAGACCTTCCGAGAACTATCTAAGCACTACTGATCTAAATGATGGATCTGTCTCCAGGTGTCAAGCAACAATACTTTGATTTGTCCTCAAAAGCGCCCAGGRAGCATCAAGAGGAGCAGAGAACAGAGATGGAACAGCTCAAAAGACCCAGAGAAATGGGCTACACTGCTCACACTACACTGGACTAAGACATTTGTCTCTGATGCTGGCACAAGTGCTGGGCTGGAGACTATATSCCTGCCCTATCAACACTGGCTTGGCACAGGCTACTTTACTTAACCCTAGTCTCCTTTACTAAACACYGACTTGTGAAGTCCACATGGGGCAGAGAGATCTATTGATGAGAACAGCCCACACACCTGGGAGCCTCTGTGCTGCTCCACCACAGGCTTCCCAGACAGCCCGGAGCTTGTTATCCTGCCTCAGTTTCCCACATCCTTCTCAAGCAGCTCTGCAGGGTACTGCACAGCCTTTCCCTTCCTCACCAGTATCTTTAAACATATAACATTAAAAATACCTTAAGCAGAGCCCACACAGGCCTGTAACATGCACAATCACATATTATTTACTCAGATCCAGAATCTCTCTTGAAGCACTTCTGCAGGATTTGTCTAATGACCAACCCAGCTCTTCGCACAAACTCACAGTTCTGACCCAACTTCCACTAAAAACGCTGCCAGGAACGAACGAAGCGGAGCACGGCACGTGCACAAAGGGGCCAAGCACAAGGGCCGAACCCACCCAACCCACACGATGCTCTGGGAGCGCAGCAGCCTCAAGCGTTAGCGAAGCCCCGCGCCGCGGGCAGAGCGGCCGCACCTCTCTCCGTTCCCGAGCCGTCCGTTCCAGCGGGAGCCCGGCTCTGACGCGGCCCTGGCACCGGCGGGGCTCGGCGGCCCCAGGGCGAGGGGCCGAGGGGCGGCCCCGTGCCAGGCCCCGGCAGCCCCCGCAGCCCCGGTCCCACCGGACCGCCCTCCCCTGCCCTTCCCGAGCCGCGCCGCTGCGAGAGCCGGCACCGCGCTGCTCCCGGCCGGTACCGCGGACGGCTCGGCCCCGCCCCGAACCGCGCTCCCCGCGGTCACCCGGCGGCGGCACCGCACACAAAGCCCCCCGGCCGCGCGTCTCCCCGCGGCCCCCCCGCGGTGCG